>KK112313.1:515840-528324 GCA_000611955.2 Stegodyphus mimosarum
AGGTTAAGATTTTTATGCCCTTAGTTAACCTTCATGCAATAATTGCGGAATTATCAACAATTTAAAAGTTAAGTGCAGCTAAGCCTACGTCTTGGTTATGATAGCGGCCATATTTGTTTACATTTGAAGCTTAGCAGAATAGTGGATTTGTTGCCAATCTAGAGAAACTAAGCTACGCAATAACAAAGTAACGTCTTCTTTTATTATTGCGAATTAAATTATCCTTGATTCATTCTAGAATTATCATTTAAGTTATTAGCTGGTTTTTGGTTACAAATTGTAATTTTAATTGCAAAAATTGTTTTTTTAGTTGTTTTAATTGTACTTGGTGTTTTATGTTTTTCTATATCTTTCAATTTTGAAAGAAAATATTTTGAATTTTTAGGTATTTTTGCCTTACCGAAGGCTTAGTGAGAACTGAATTAATTAGCAACGCATGCGCATTAGGTAAGCGGCGCTGAATCGTATGTGAAAAAATGTTTCTTTTTTATTTGTTTAATTTCTTTTACACACCGTTTTAGATTTATTATAGTATTTGAATAGAACTTGTGGTAATTCTTCAGATGCTATAATGTTTGCGCACTCTGAGTTATAAAATGAATGAGATTAACGCTAAGTGAACCTAGTGTCGAAGTGTGGCTATGGTAAATAAATATAGCGAGCTTTAAAGAGTGCATTTATTTTATTATGGTTTATGCACTATCGACGACGTAGAATTAATTCAAAATTCTTTAACTGTTAATTCAATGTGTTTAATAAAATGCAGAAAAATTGCGTATAATTTAATATTCCGTACAAGAAAATAATGTAGTGCAGTCATCAGATTTTTTATTTAAATAGTTTAAAATGTTTCAATATATTAGAATATTTCAACATTTTAATCGGCATCTTTCTGATCAAGTATTTTAAGTAAATAATGGAACGCGTCTAAGTTCAAATGTTAGAGTCAACGAAATGGCCAACAAGTTGTTTTGTATCTGCCATATTATTTGGCATGATAGTGCGTGTAGCTTAGTGTCTACTTCCCACCGGGCAACTGACTGCTTGCATCAATACCCTAGGTAACATCATAGTACACTAAAAGTTGAATCTTTTTTTAATTATTTTATTCAGATAACTTATTTAGGTGTTAAGATAGATTATTTTATTCAGATTTCTGCATTGAAATCGAACTAATTCTTTTTTTAATTTTTCTTTTCTGCACAGCAAATATACTAAATTTCATCAGGCTTAAATGATTTTTTGCTATCTGATTTTTTTCCTTTTCTTTCAAAAGTAATATGGCATAGCCCTAACATTAGCATTATGTTTTAAAATTTAATAGGTTTCATTTAATAAAATTTTAGAGTTTTTATAGGATAGTTTAATCTACTTTTACCAAACTTTTACTAACTTTATACAAATGTGTGTATATGAAAATTTTACATAAATATATATTTATACATATTTGTGTGTGTATATGAAATTTTATACATATATATATGAAAGTTAAAATACTAATATACTGACTACTAAAATATTTCCGACATTTCATTTATGAATTGGGAAAAATTGTCAAAGTCGTCCTAAGATTTTCGACTTATTGTCCTTCTATATTTCAATATGAAATTTATTCCTTAAGCTATATCACTTCAATATTAAGGAAATAATTATTATAATTTACTAAATTGTATGAAATATACTTAATTTAAATGTTTTCCGAACAGTATTTGAGAAACTGATTTCTAAAATATGCCTCAAAATTTCAAGACTTTTTAAATTATTAAATGGTTCTGATTTACTCAAAAATCTTATACTAATTTCAATTAATAAATAGTTATTTCTTTTATCATACTTCATTTCTGTCGCAAATTATAAAATTTTTATTTAATTCAGTAGTTTCCTTTTGTTTTCGAAAAAAATATTTATTATGATGTTTTCAATATAACTGAATCTAATTAATTCCCGTTATTATTTTTCTCAATTGATAGCTACTTCACCTCGTGTTCAAGGAAATTTCTTATTAGAATATAACTTAATGTGTATTCAATTAATTCGGGTTTGTTGTTTCCTTTTATTTTAGTTTATTAAGTTGTTTTACTTTCCTTCTTAAATTAATTAGTATGAAAAAGAAATCATTCCTATACTAGATTTCCTGTCTGTTAAACGAAATGAATTAATTTAAGTAAAACCACTATATTGCTTTCGCATGAAATTTTGCTAATTTTAAAATTACACTTATTAAAACTTGCTTATTTCGAACGCAACCGGACGAGAACGCTTTAATTATAATAAAATTTTGGAAGTAATTAATAATGGTTCAGAATAGAACTGAATATTAAAATATAAGTACCTTATTGATATCAGTCTTTATAGCAGAATAACATTATAATCATAAATTTTTGGCATGTTTCAAACCTTTTTCGTCTAAAAGTTTGTACATGTTTCCTTATAAGTTTACGCTTAATCGTATGTATGAACTGCAAGGAATTTTCAGAAATTAGTATTAGGAAATACAGGAACTTTATTGTGTTTTTGTCATGTTTCTTAAAACGGATAATGAGAAAGGTTGTTAGCAGTGAAAGCTTTTGAGTACAGTTGTAAAGTCGTTCGAATTTTTTTTTAACAAGAACCGTGATAAATCTACAATATCCTCTCGATTCGAAATTTGAACTGCCCAACTGCAAACCGGACGCACTTCTAATTACCCCACGAAGGCACACTGTGAAAAAAATGAAAATTCCTCATATTCTGTCCCCTTAAAAAGCGACTGGTGAAGGAGGAGTTTCACGTGGTGATGAATTTTCGATCCACCACATTTTAGTTCGGACTCCAATTTAGAGCGATTTTGATTTTTTTAGAATCCAGAAACATGCCCTTGCTGGGATTCGAACTCCGGATTTCCCGATTGCCAGGTGGAAGTGCTTCCAATTACACAACGAAGGCACATGGTGAAAAACAGAAAAATTCTTAATGGAGTTGTCAAAAAATACACTTACATCTTAAAAACACTTCGAATGGTTAATAATTTTACCCTTAACCTAAGACAATTATTCAGAGGCAGAAATAGTATTTTTTCAGTTTAAATTTACTGGCTCATGCCTTTAAAAATATAATTGTATCATAAATGAAAGTTAATGGTAGGTACACAAAAATGTTATCGGCAAACACTAACATTAAATTTACAGAAGTAAGCAAATAAGTAAAATGAATAAAATAAGGGAAAATATCGATCAACGATCAATTACGTTTTTTATTTACCATACTCGAGATTCCTTACCGATAGGGAATTTAAATTTGAGGTGAATGAATGTAAGATTTGCAGGACATTATTTTTCTTTGGTTTAAAAGACGCAAAAATAGCAGAAAGAAACTTTGCACTGGATATAAATGATTTTTCCTCGATTACACTTCGCAATTTGTTTACTAGTTTTAATATAATTTATAAATTTTTTTAGTGGCTTTAATATTCCATTTATGCACGTAATGAACAGTTGCATTTTTACTGAAATAAAATACTATACTACTGGAAACACAGGCATGTAAAAACGTTAAGAAAGTAAGAATGTGTTATTTTTATGTTTACATCTTCTTTTACACGCTATCTTCCGGTTGACACCGCCTTGCCTAACCAGAATATGAAAATATTTTATTGTCATTTAAATAGATTTCTTACGTCTTTAATTAGTAATTCTTTCAGTCTTGAAAACTTCAGTATCTCAGTACCTTATATTGAACATTTTTTGTAAAGTAAAATTAATTTGGCAGTAATTTTAAAATTGCGGAGTAAAAGTGCTTACAGTTAAAAAGCACTTAAAAATACAGCCCGTCGGCTTTGTGCTACCTCACAATTAATGATGGGGAGATAATAAAATATCCTTAGGTAAAGTTTCATTTAAATCCAGCCGTTAAAGATGTACGAACACATGAATTCAATCGTAAGGATTTATTTATCTTGCACAGCCAAGGTGTTAAATGAAAATTAAAACAATTCTAAAACCTTAGTTCTTGCATTCGCGCAATATCCTAGCGTCCTTTATAAACAATTCGGTATGGTGCTATTAACATCTCGAAATGATGTCATTGTTTTCATTTAGCAGTTTTTATGAGTTATAAGATCAGAAGTTGTTGTGAACAGATAAGATTTAAATTCTTTCATTTACCTTTCATATTACTAAATGCGATTCTCATCAGCTTAACAAAACAGATAATTTTAAATGTAATTTTATCTGAGATAAGTAATGGATTACTGGTTTTTTCCACATGAGAACCCCCCCATTGATGCTTGGTTCGAGGTTGATGTTCTTTTCACTATGGTATACGCATTCTCTTACGCGCATAAGTGAGCGGGATGCAAACAGCAAGTTTACCTCCAAAGAGATGAGATCTTAGAGCCGAATGCTCAGCTTTTACTTGACACTCAATCCATTTCACAAACGACAGCTCTCGTTTACGTAGGAATAATCTGATAGATGATTTGCTTGAAGGTGAGAATATTAACCAGACGAATTGGCCAGCAAGATCTCCAGACAAAAGAACATTTCTGGAACGATATTGAGAGGGCAACTGCAATTCGAGGTTTTCCTTCAAGAACCCACCACGACTTGAAAATAAATGTTGTTGCAAATATGAGACCAGCTGACAGAGAAATTGGTTAACGATCTCTTTTCCAACACGAATCTGGTTGTGAGAACTGAATGACTGCTAAAGGCTTTACTATTACCCTACTTTTACGTACGATCATACAAACTGAGTTTAAGAGTTTCCTGCGTTAATGAGCCTTATGCACAATCATGAGTATGTACCATGATTGTACCAATACTACGTATACATTTTATATTATAGCAGCCTACGCCCACACCAGATTTCTTTAAAATATTGCCACACCTCTTGAGATAATTGACCAAATGTGAAAATTCTGTCAATTTTGAACACCAGTGTAGTTAGTGAGTGGATGGTGCCAACATTCCGTTTGCTTCATTTAGTTGTTAATCGATCCGAAATATAAATATCTTAGAAAGGAAAATCCTTTTGCGATGTTGTAATTCAAATAATGAAATAATTAAACATAATCATTAAATTTCAAATTTCTAACACCATAAATTTTTAGACTGGTATAATTTTCATAAAAGAACGCGTTATTTTTAAAATTCAGCATAATAAGAAAACATTACGTGTTCAAATGTTTGAAAAACATTAATTATGAACAATTTTATATTCTATAAAATACTTTTAGCTTCTCAATGAATGAATATATTACTTATTTCATGGGCATGAAAAATATTCTGTGTCCACAACTTTCAAAATAATATTAAATATGCTCATAAAATTCCTTTTTGAAAATAGCACGAACACATTTAAGAAATTTTTAATGAAATTTAGATCCAAAAGAGTCAACAGAAAATTTAATAATTATATTTGAGTGAAAAAGAAACCTCATTACATTCCCTCGAAGACTTTTAAGTTTTCAGCTGACAAACATAATGTACTTAGGAAAAGGGGAAGTAAAAGTACATTTATTGTGCTCACACGTAAAGTACATGCTAGAATACTTAAAACTGACCTTTGAAACGCTGAAATTGTCAGGACTGAGTGTTCTATGCATACTTTTGGCGAACATGGTCGTGATAGTATCAAGTCCTGATCTCAAACAGGGAGTTGAATGCAGCTATGTTCTATGGTAGAATAACTGTGGTTAAGTGGTAGAATAACTGCACGTAAGAAGGGTTTAAAATAACCCTTTTTATTAAACTAATATTTACAGCCATTTCCCAACTCGGAAGGAATAACAGAAAATAATGACCCCACTTGGGTCTAAACTGAACAATCAAATAATTTAAAATAAAGTTAAGTAGAAATTAAGTAGTCGTTGCTCACAGAGCTATAAACGCGAGGTTGGCCTCTATGCTAAACTATTAATAGTGCGTAGCAAGATTTAGCTAATACTAACGCACTTAAATTTCTTCAATAAGTAATAGCGTAATAGCGCTAAGGCTTAGAATTTTAAATACTAGCTAGTCAGGTGGACGTCAAACAGAGCCGCAGTGATCTGAGACTAAAAGCTCTCTCACACCAAGAAGTTCCTTGCTAACCCTTAAATACAAAACTTGGCTCTACTTCAAATTAGCATAAAGCTGAAACGCGCGCTCATTCTAACCGGAAGTTGAAATAAGAACTTACAGGAAAGAGAAAATTAACATAAAACTTTGTTAGTTTAAACTAAAACCTTACAAAATCTTGAACCATTTTGTAGCAAATTTGATGTACTCCAGTTGAGTATGAATAGTTAGCTGTATTTTTAAACATTAAAGCACTTTAAAGTGCTAAAAATATCTGATGCTGACACAGAGAATTTTTTCATTACTAAATACTGAAAAAATGGACTACCGATTTTCCAAACTGAATCACTTATAAATGGAAGCGGTTTTAGTTTAATGGATCCAAGAACTTTAGAAAGCCATATGCGTTTATCCATTATAAATGGAGAAATAAAAAATCTGTAAGTCTACCACAGAATCGCGTTCCTTCGATAATGGATGCAGAAAATAAAATTAGTATATATAGCACAGATTTGGCGAAAAGGAACTTTGGGAAACGGGACTTTCATGAATTACCTGCAATGATATGCAGAAAACTTGGCATCATGTAGGTGCTTTATAGATGTAAAATAGAATAATGATACTTGCAGTCATGGCTGGATTAGAATACTTCTTTTACTCCTCGTCAGCCAAGCATTTTTCATCTGTAACATTACATTTCTACTTCCTTGTACGAAGTAAAGGATGTATTGGAATCACGAAAAATTTCGTGCATACGAAGGAAAATATCCCTTTTGACCACTATCGAATGCTCACCCAACCGAGTAACAGAGTGGCTATATAGGTTTTAATGTATATGTATCTATATACCCACTCTGTTACTCGGTTGGTTGAGCTCAGTTTTTTTTTATTCTTATATGTTTGCAAATTGTGCATTTTTTGCCTTAAAAGTGATTATGTTGTTCTTATCCTCCGATTAAGAGTTTTAGGCATTAGTTAATAAGCATGCAATATTTGTAGAATTAACAACAATTTAAAAGTTGTTTAAGTGCGACTAAGTCTAATAGAACAGCCACATTTGTTTACATTTGAAACTTCGCAGAATAATGATATAAGTCAGTTTCTGCACCTTCAGTGTCTTTTTGTCGAGTGTAGTTTGTGCACCGAAAAATCTGCCTTCTTGCCCGTCGTCCGAATTGCTTGTTTCTGCGCAGAAACTCTAATTTTAATTGCAAAAAATAAATTTTTTTTATTTTTTTGCAATTTTGTAAATTGTATTTGGTGTTTTGTTTTTTCCTTTATTTTTCAATTTTTAAAAGGTATTTTGAGTTTTTAAGTATTTTTTCCCTTGCCGACAAGTGAGAATTGAATTAATTGAATGAGAAATATATCTCTAATGAAATTAGAGGAAATCAGTTTAAATGAAATGCAGCAAGAAATGTGTGTAATTTAATAAGCTGTACAAGAAAGTCATGTGGTGTCCACATGACCTGTGTCCACATGACCAAATCTGTGGTGTCCACAGATTTTTAATATTTTACTTTGACCCGGACTGAAATAGCAGGTTTATTAAAAAGAGAAGCATAAGAGAAAAAGTGACGCATTTCAAAATGAAGACCTATTTGAGAAGGAGAAATCTTTCGTTTTATCGTTGTTTCATTAGCTACTGAAAGTTTCAATATTTATAGTTTGAATTTCAGTTTGCAAATTAGCTGCGTCATTAGTGTTATGAAAAAGATGGCGAAGGGAAATGTCTAAATGAAAGCAGAAAATTAAGGGACTGTATTAAACAAAATTTATATTTTCTTAAATCTTACGCATATATATATATATATATATATTTAAAACTGAGAAGGTTGTAGAGACATTAGGTTATTTCGAAGCAGGGGACATGAAAAATGAGCAACGCCTTCGCCGGGAATCGAACCACGGACCTCTCGGTTACGCGTCGAGCATGCAGACCACTACACCACGAAGGCAAGCGAAGAAGGCGGGAGAAATACCTTATAAGGTGATTCCTGTTTCAGAAAGAGTGAATTAAAGAATTGATCAAAATCGCTGAAACAACCTTGTATTTGGCGTACATTTATTAAAACACTCAATCGATTTCGAGGGCAGCTACAGGTCCCTCCTCATCAGGAGAACGATATTTTGTAGAAAGGGACCTCAGTAACGGCATTTTATACTCTCGGGTAGTAATATGAGCGAGGAGGCAACGCCATCTATAGGCAAAAATAATAACCAAGAATTATGTTAATAGAATTTTAAAAGCGTTAGGAAGGACTGGATTGGAGGCATATGAATCTTATGTCCGAAAGGGCGAAATTAACAGGTCTTCAATAGCGTATCATAGTTGGAAATTTAATCATAATTTTGACTTTGGATCTGCAAAATTTATCCAAAAAGCTTCTTCCGTTGGTGAATTCGATTTTCTTGCGGCTTTTCATATTCACAACGATTTAGCATGTTTAGTGAATGATTTTATGCCCAATCCAGTCCTTCCTAACGCTTTTAAAATTCTATTAAAAATTATTATTATTATTATTTCTTGGTTATTATTTTTGCCGATAGATGGCGTTGCCTCCTCGCGCATGGTACTACCCGAGAGTATAAAACGCCGTTTCTGAGGTCTAGAAAATTTCGTTCACCTGGTGAGGAGGGACCTGTAGCTGCCTTCGAAATCAATTGAGTGTTTTAATATATGTACGCCAAATGTAAGGTTGTTTCAGCGATTTTGATTGTCCCACTGGCGTGTTTCTCTTCTATTCCAAAGAATTGATATTTGATCTGTAACCTCAAATTTCCATGTTGTAAATTTTTACTTTATTTTGGCGAAACCATCGCAAGAGAAACGATAATGGAACCATTTTTGTAACAACGTATTAAGTATTATAATCGAAATGTTAATTGAAAAAGTTGTTGCCATGTTTAAGTTTACTTTTTATTTGTTGGTTACAAGTTTTTAAGAATAAGGGCATTCACTTTACAGAATATAGTTCAATATCATAATACTAATTACAGTACAGTTATCATTTGATATTGCTAATGTACTGCATTGAGCTTAAGATTGTATCAAAATTGGTTAATGTTCAAAAATCAAACTTTTAGCTTTTCAGGACTAGGAAAACATCTTCTACTGAACAGTTTTTATCTTACTTTAAACACCGGTACTTCGATGTAAATTTCTACTGCACTGTGAACGAGAATGCTTATTGTACAGTACGTTATCCAGTAAAAGCATCTTATCGTAAATACTTTTAAAGCAAAAACATTTGAAGCAAAAAGGGAAAATACATATTAAATTTCAAACCGATGTTAAACAGACAGAGAATGACAGAAACTTTCAGCAAACATTAGTCCTGAGTGAATAAGTACCTAGAAGTAAGGTATGATCTGCGAAATATAAATGACAGAGTTTCAGGTAAAATCCATGGAAATATTTCTCAGCGCTTTTGCTCTCATGATTTGACAGGGAGAAAACTAATTCAAGCAACAGACCGAAGGCACCGATTTACAATTTTTTAATGTATAAAAAAACTAATAAATTGCATTTCTAATGAGAAAGGTTGCCGGAAGATGCTGGATGAGAAATTCCCCCTTTAGTTTTCTTTTCATATTTTTCTTTGAATTATATCTTTCGGAGAAATACATCCTAGTTCGCATTTTTCGTACAGAAATAAAATGCGTTTACGGTTTAATTTAGATAAATGTGAGTGTATACTTTTGTGAAGCCAAAATATTAATTATGGGCTCAGATAGCTTAGAATTTTAAAAACGAAACTAAAACTTTTTTTGAACTCAGTTAATAAATAAACATAACCGATTTTTGATTAATTTTTGGGCTTTTAGCTATTTAACTAACTAATCTTTGGCGTAGAGTCTCCTTTTCCCGAAACCCGTGCAGTTTCTGATTGTGATTTACTTCTCAATTTTTAACGAGGAAGCGACAATATATATTCAGTTTCATTTTAATTACAAGAAAATTACTACTAAAATTCTACAAGACTCTGTCAGGACTGAGTGTTCGGTGCATATTCTTGGAAAACATCTTCGCGAACTCCTTAAATCCTGATCTGGAACAGGGAGCTGAATGCATCTATGTTCTCTGGTAGAATACTGTGATTAAGTGGTAGAAGAACTGCACTTGAAAGGGGTTTAAAATCCTCTTTCATGAAATCACAATTATTTACAACCACTTCCCAACTAGGGAGGGATACAGAAAATAGAGACCGCAATTGGGTCTAAAATGAACAATCAAATTTAAACTAAGCTAAATAGAAATTAAATCGTCGTTGCTCACAGAGCTATGAACGCGAGGTTGGCTCTAAACTAAATGGTGCGTAGCAAGATTTAACTAATACTGACGCACTTGGAATTACTTCAATAAGCAATCACGTAAAAGCGCTACGGTTTAGAATTTAAAGGCTAGCTAGTCAGGCGAACGTCGAATAGAGTGACCGTGGTCTGAGACTAAAAGCTCTCTCACACTGAGAGGTTCCTACCTCTCGCTTAAGTAGAACTTGGCTCCACTTCAAATTAGCATAAAGCTGAAACGCGCGCTTATTCTAGCGGGTAGTTGAAATGAGAAGGGATAGAAAAAGTTAAATTAAAATAAAACTTTGTTAGTTTAACTAAAACCTTACAACTGCTTTGTTATGCTCCGAACTTGTTGGCTCCGAACTGAAAGGTTGAGGACGATTAATTCGTCAGCATCAGCGACTGGGTCACCTACTTTGATACTTTGATACCGTGACCGAAAGCCTCTAGAAATATAATATGCAGAATAATAAGTGTTGTAGTGAGTCATGAAACTCCTCTTCTTGAAGGAGAAAAACCGTAAGATTTTCTACCTGGTACAGTGCGTGAAAACGAAATTCTGTATTTTTCGTTTTGTTCGACCAATCAATGAAATTCAATTTGTCCTCGATAGTCCAACTTGGAGCATATATTAGATTTATATACAGCTTTGTTACAATATATTTACTTTGAAAGAAACGTGGACTTATTCTGAACTAACAGGCCGATTTTGTTTTTATAATTCAATTTTACGCCTCAAAATATGCCAAAATGCTAAGTGCTGTAAATGTCGCATGAGCAATTTTCTTAAAATTAGCATTCGATATTTTAGTTTGGAATTTCAGTTTAATTTGGTATGTATTTAATAAAACTGCTTTATTACGTAAACTTCCTTGATTGTTTCTTTTATAATCTGAAATTTATTTTTAATCCGCTTAAAAAGTTTATTTTCTGATTTATTTAAAAAACTATCTTCGAAAATGTTTTATAAAATTTTTCAAAAACATGTGAATGAAAATCTATAAAAATTTACATAGCATCTTAAATAAATATGTTTTACGCATATTCACAAAAAAATGGATATTTTATTAAAACCTTTTGATGATACACTTAAATTTAAATATTAAAAATATTGACAACGATTTCGAACTTGGCTTAGGGTTAAAAGAGACTACAAAGAAAAATTTAATAATAATTTCTTTTTGCACTGTTTGAGCTCTTTACACTTGGATTTATTTTTCCTATCACTTTATTTTCGTCGAAATTTAACAAACTGATTTTTGCCGCAGAAATATTTTAAATATTTTAATTTAGAAAGTCAGATTTACAGTATTTGGAAAATCGTGACTCTATTAAAATTTTTAAGAATGGTATTTTAGGAAATATGTTAATTGACGAAAATTCCATTTACATATCATTTGCTTTTATCTAAATGCATTTTTAATGAGCGAGTTTTTTACGTTATCCTATTTTCAAGTAAATGTGTTTAATTTTTCAGTCTAATAAGTTGAATATTACTTATAAAATGACAGATTTATGTTGCTCAGCGATAATACCACTGTTTACCATTGAATACTAGCAGGCACTTTTAAAATTTGCGCAAATTAGATTATTTTATGAGGATAAAAGCCTAAAAATGGATTAAAATGTTTCAATAGATGCATGATTAAACTGTCTTGTTAGTTTGAAATATTAGGTTTTAGAAATGATCGAAAGAAAAAAAATATTTACAAAGTGCAGGAGTTTATTTTAAAGAATTAAGAGATACTGTTTATTTAGTATTCATGTATAAAGCGTAGGCATTTAGTATTTATCGATGTGAGTATGAATAGGTACATTTTAAATATCTGATGAGAAATGATGTAAAAGCAATGGTCGAAAGCTTTGTGATAGATATAAAATCACGCGCAATATCTTCAAGATATACTGCTCAAAACAATTAAAGGATATTGCGGTTTTAGGTGGATTTTGTGGCTGGGAAACTTTTTAGCTGATTGATGCATGGTCGACAGACGTAGTAGGCTATATGAGAATAAATTACACATGTTTGGAAGAAAAAAATGCATTTTATTGCGCATTTGTGTACAAAAGGAAAAAACACAATTTGTGCATATGAGAAAAAAGAATAAGAAAAGGTGTTTTCTTCAAAGGAAATCATTTTCAGTAGGGGG
>KK112313.1:533243-548408 GCA_000611955.2 Stegodyphus mimosarum
AGAAGAGTAGCATTCATATTTCGGTGTCTTCGAGCCGTTAACACTAAATAACGATCTTCATTGGGCGTTGTTGCCCGTCTACGACCTTGCCCTGGTCTTCGGCCTACACTTCCAGTTTCCAAAAAACGGTTCCAGATCCTGGAAATCACACTTTGTGACACTCCAATGGTTTGCGCTACTTCGGCTTGAGTTTGGCCCCCTTCTAACCTACCAACAACTCTCCAAGCTTCTGAATCGGTTAAATGACTTCACTGAGACATCGTACTCATCGAAACAAAGCAGTCACTGAATGCCGATTATCCTTGTCTTCATTGTCTTTCATTCAGTTGAAAGTCAAATTTCATTCGCTGCCACTGAAGCGACGTTTTTGACGTCGAACTCAAAATTAGCATACTCCACAGTTTGAAAATCAGAAAAATTTGCATTTGTGATTCTCTTCTTCCATTTTCGGCAAAAAAAAATTCCCTTATATCTTTATTTTATATAAAACTTACACTATCCTTTAATTGTTTTGAGCAGTGTATATTAATATCTTTTACCAGTAGGAGAATATGTAAAAGAATTCTTTATCCGGAATATAGAACAATTATTCCGTATATACATTTCTATCAGGTTTTAAAGGAAAATATGCTAGAGTTCTTTACCAACAGACCTTGTTAAGTGACCATTTTTCCCTTTGGATTAGGCGGGCATTTAAAAAAAAATTGCAAAAGGTTTTTTTATTTCGTCTTCAAAGAAACCTTGATAATCATCTTATTCGAAGTATAGTATTTTGTGAGGAATGTATAGACATTTTCGTTTTAAAGTGGATTAAAGAGCTTAAAAGGGCCACTAGAATAAACAGCGATGAAACGTGTTGTTTTTTCATAGTTTTTAAAGAAACATCCAAATATTGGGGAATTCACTATAAAGTAGCCCATTTTAATATATGTTTTATTGCTTTTTATATACTTCTTGAAACCCACGCTGAAAATCTTACGGTGTTTCTGTTAATAGTTGAAGAAAAGCCTCATTTCACCAAATATTATCTATAACTTCTTTTACAATGCAGTTGCATCAGATTTTTACTATAATTTGTATAGTTATTTTTGTAATAAAACTGTGTCAAAAACAAATTGCAACGTTATAATTATTATAATAGTAATACTACCAAATTAGTAGACACGAAAAAGTATTTGAATGAGAGTCAACGCTCTATGTTTTTGATACAGTGACTGTCTGCAATAAAACCGTTGATAACTCTTTTTTTTTAATCCTTCGCTGCAGAAATTTAAATGACATGGCTGAATGACTAAATGTGCTTTATTTTAAATAAAAGTCACACTTGTTTTACTTTCCCTTTAAACTTAAAATGAGTCTTGAAAGCCTGAAAAATACATTTACTTCACGTAGGAACTCCTTAATGCGAGGAAATTCTTCCGGAATAAGGCAGCTTATAAACAGTTTTTGTTAGTGAAAGCGATGGGATACTAATGACATTATATTATGAAAATTTTTAAAAAACACAGAGTTACAAAATATTAGAAAAGCACCGTAGAAATCACAAATGTGAACCAAAACAGGCGAATTGAATAGTCTGTATAAGTGCTTACACTGCATGCTAACTATGAGTGCAAAGAAACATGCTGCAAAAACCAATTCACACTACTGGCCGTTAGAAACTGCTACGTCATGAAGTTAAAAGCAGTCAAAAGAATAATATTTATTTCATATATACATATCAACATAAAAGTTTCGGGTAAGTCTGAGATACAGAATATGAAAGAAATCAGCAAAGTATCCGCCTGTAGCAACAATAGCAGCTGTTCTGCAACCGGGTATGAAGTCAGACTTTAGCAAGTAGTTTGTAATACTGCAGTAAATGTGTTTTAGTACTCTGCTAGAGTTAACGGGTGTAGTCACGCCACACTCTCTTCAGCGGCAGATCTAAAGTTTCCACCTGGCGAAAGATCTGAAGAACGCGCTGTCAAAGACAGAAGTCGAATATGCTGAGTACAGAGGGAACGCAGGATAGCTTGGGAAACATGCGGATTGTCAGTCAGTTGAAACGGGGGATGACAGAAAATAGAGATATGGCCCATTCAAGGGCATTAGTTCTTAGCAGTATAAAGGTGGCTGAAAAATGAGCCGTATATTCGGACTAGAGGTGAACGGGATGCATAACCAATGGTTCTCAATACTCATTCATTATGTAAAATTTTTAATAGCCAGCAGTGGATTTCAAGCACTAAGATAAAACATGATTATGATGGAAACTTCCCGAAATTACCCGTGCGTTATACTATGAAATAAAGATAGGGAATATTTGTAAGGTTTTAGTCTAAACTATCAAAGTTTTATGTTAATTTTCTCTTTCCTGTAAGTTCTTATTTCAACTTTCTGTTAGAATGAGCGCGCGTTTCAGCTTTATGCTAATTTGAAGTGGAGCCAAGTTTGTATTTAAGAGGTTAGCAAGGAACTTCTCGGTGTGAGAGAGCTTTTAGTCTCAGATCACTGCGTCTCTGTTCGAAGTCCACCTGACTAGCTAGTATTTAAATTCTAAGCCTTAGCGCTGTTACGCTATTACTTATTGAAGTAATCTAAGTGAGTTAGTATTAGCTAAATCTTGCTACGCACCCTTCATAGGTTAGCATAGAGGCCAACCTCGCGTTTATAGCTCTGAGAGCAACGACTTCTTAGTTTTCTATTTAACTTTATTTTAAATTATTTGATTGTTCAGTTTAGACCCAAGTGCGGTCATTATCTTCTGTTACCCCTCCCGAGTTGGGAAGTGGCTGTAAATAGTGGTTTAATAAAAGAGTAATTTTAAAACCCTCTCACGTGACTACCACTTAACCACAGTTATTCTACCACAGAACATAGCTGTATTCAGCTCCCTGATCAAGATCAGGACTTTACAATATCACGACCATGTTCTCCAAAACTATGCACAAAACACTCAGTCCTGACACTGGCGGCCGAACTAAAAGGTGGTGGATGATGATTCTCCACCACCGCAATTTGGCGAATCTTCAGCGAAATATATGTAAAATCGAATAATCCTGCAGTAAGTTTATTCACTTTTGCAAAGGTTTTAAAAATACCATCAGGGCAAATATAGTTCAAACTTACCAAATTCTAAAATTGTTTACACTCTTAGCTCAATGCAGCGCTCTTTATTATGATATGCATAAAATAGCATTATAACATCATAAAAAAATATTTATTCCCTTCCAGTAAAATTAGTAGATTATGAATTTATTATGTGCATAGAATTTTGATTAATGTATGAGTGATAATAAGGGGAAACATAGATACAGAAAGAAGAAAGAGTATAAGGTGGTATCACGTGGTATCAAGGTATCACGGGGATCAATGTGGGTACTAACACGATAGTGATAAATCATAGGAAGAGCATGTGGAAAGTGGTAAATGGAAAGGAAATTAAAATGTTACATTTAATATTAAGCAAAATAAAATATTCATAACATTAAATTGGATCTTCATTAACTTAAAATACCAAAGAATTCAGGAATTGTAGTTAAAATCTCTTTAATTCAACTTCTTTTAATATTTATTTAATATTTATTATATATAATTTATAGTTAACGATGGGCATAATCGTTTTCGCAATCTAGCAGAATTTCAGTTATTCATACTAACTGGGACCATAGCTCATCAGGAAGATATCTCATCTGCTAGCCAAATACAGTTATTGTAACATATGCAGGGGAATTATATTTTGCCCTTTATAACGTATAATTTCGTAAAATAAGTACTTTCATTAAAAAAAATTTAAAAACTTATGTGGATATTATTGAGTAACGAAATCATGTTTTCCACGCTCAAACACGCATGTCATTTCTATTCTAAATAAAATATAGCAATGGAATTAGTTTTTCTTAAGTAAGCATAAAATTTTACACATGTTTTGTTTATTGTTTTTTACTGTGTGGGGTTTATCTAGTTATTTTAACTAATAGTTCATCCTAAATTGAAAAGACTTTCCTATTACTCCCTTTTCACCCACGTTTTTCATGTCAAAATGTAAATGAGATTGCGAGAGCTTATTCAGATTGAGGTAGAATGAAGTGCTGTTTAAGAGGTGTCGGAACCTCCTATACCAACAATGTTAAATTGGCCATTTTCGATGTACCTTTTCTCAAAACCTGCTGTAAATATACTCTTGAAATTTTTTGTGTAATTAACGCACACCTATCTGATTATACTGAAATGAGCTTTTGAAACATTTTGAATTTTAGACTAATTTATAGACTATTTTATTAGGCATAGTAAAATTTAGCACTTTTCTCACGCAAAAAAAATTTGTGAAATTTTTTTATCTTAGTTTATGACAAAAAGCTCATTTCAGTAAATATTAGAAAATATAATAAATAAGTCATAAAAATTTTAGGTACCTGGGAGCAGTAGTTCCTGAGAAAAGGTAAATCGAGTATAAAAAAATCCCGTTTGGAGAAAACCGCGTTTTTATGTAAAATTCCTCATTTATCAAAGCATTAGATGATAAAATAAAACTAGATTTTTTAGAGTTCTAATTTTCATAGAGTTTAAAGTATAGTATTTTTAGAAAACTAAAAGTGTAGAGAATTTGAAAATGCAAAAATCCCAAATCAATATTTATTGAAGATTTTTGGCTTCCAACACCCCTAAGCAAGAGTTTCGGAAGCTAGTTTTAGAGCGTGTCAGCCTATTTCAGGGCACGTTGTGCTATGACTGTTAGCAACTTGCGTTAGCGTGTTCTCGCCTTTAGGCTTGACTCTCCGGTTGTTACAGACCTGCGCTCCTGCGCGTTAAAGTATTTTGTAAGCCGTTAGGCTAACTTACCACATCTTGTAAATATGAGTCACGTTTTTCTGTTAAGCCAGAAGCGTTGGCTTCTTCTAACCCAAGTTAGGTCATTTGTTAATTTGATGCTTGAATAAAAGGGTCCTATACACCCTTCTTCACATCTCTGTTTAGTTTCACAAAGACTAGAAGATAATTCTTCAAGAGCCCTTTTAAAAGTTTATGTTTCCGAAGCGTCATAGACTTTACAACTCTAATACTATAAGGTATTTCTCCCACCTTCCTGGCATACCTTCGTGGTGTAGTGATCAGCACGCTCGGCGAGTATTTGAGAGGTCCGTGGTTCGAGTCCCGGCGAGGATATTGGTCATTTTTCATGACTCCTACTTCGAAATAACCTAATGTCTCTACAATAAAACTAAATAAATCACTTTAAATAAGCCTGATTCCGATTCATCACTTTACATTTGGAATAGTAGCACTTATTATGCTAAACACTGACTCACGAAAGGGAAACAATGAACAACAGACCCATATATAATACGCATATTTGATTTTATGTTATAAAATATTTATCAGCTACAAATCTGTCTAATTACGTGTAATGTCATGTTATTCAAAATTTACATATTCCCCGATTTACATCTCATTATAACTTATTTGTGTGTAATGCTGCTGAATTAAATGAAAAGTTTATTGGTTTACAATGAAGCATTTTTTATTGTAAGCCGATAACCTATAAACATTCTTCAGATTTAATTTAATAATTCTTAAAATTATATTCTACACAGCTTTAGTCTTTTTGATTACTTAAAACAGTGAAAACATTCAAGTATGTAAATTAGCAGCCTTCCTGAATATGCATAATTTCGTAAGAACAAGCGATCAAGATAGCTGAAATTTTATTAAATTTTATTAGGCATTTACTTTAAATATCAAGAATTAATTATTTTGTAAATAAAAATTTTAAACTAAGAAATTCCTTGTCAAATTAATCAACAAATATCCATCGATGATTTTGGGTTCGAAACATTTTTGTTTGATAATTTCAGAGTTAAGAATCCGAGAATATTTTGATACAGTTGTAAGATTTTACTTTAATTAATCTTAATTAGGCTATGTTATCTTATTATTTTCGCTTTACTTTCACTCCTGCTTTTGTCCACTTCCACCAAAATATAAAAAAATCAACCCGTAAATAAGCTCAGAATGTTCGAGATTTCAAACAGCACTTGGCATCACAGGTTGCATTTCTCTATGCTTTGCTTTCCTGCTCTTAAATTTAACATATCAGCTTGAGCTGCTGCTAACTCTTATTACTTCACGAACATTTAAGGCCGAGCTAAGGATTCGTTAGGAGTGCTGATTTTGTGTTTCGTATTCAGTTTGATTTGAATGTGTGTTTGCTTACCTGCAAATTAGCGGAGTTCTATTCTGTTAAACTTTTGAGTTTTTGAAACCATCAAACCAACGTGTTAATAAATCAATTTTATTTTAAACATCTACTTAAATTATGATATTTTTAATTAGCAGCCAGACAGGATGAAAAGTCATCTGACAGTTTCTGCGGTTGTAATGAGCTGATTTGATTATTTAGAATACTAGTGTAAATACATGTCATAATAACTGACTTTTTAAAAGTAAACTTATTATATATACTAAGAAGCTTTGTCATGACTGTTAAAGAAGAAAAGTCTAAAGACTTGACTAAAAATTAAAAGGCTGCTGAAGAGGTATAAATAGCAGAATCATTTACTTAATTAATCACTCCAGTTAAACTAATATTCGTTTAAATCACTTCCTTTATTTAAAAATTAAGTTTTAAAAGGCACACAGTTTAATGCTTCAATAGCCCCTTTCATAAATTTTAAAATTATAAACAAGAAGGTTTTGAGAATATAAGTCATAAAACTATCAAATATTCGATAATGCTTGACAAAACATTTCATTTTATTATTCTGATTAGCTTTTATTAAAGAATAAGGTTTAAAATTAATATTTAACATAATTCCTAACAAAATAATCTTCCAAAATTTGCTATCATTCCGATATCGTAAATGTGTACTTCTGTCGCAGCTTCTACAGAGCTATATTTCTTCTACGCATTTATTCAAAAGCGTAGATAAAATATTGCGTACATTATCCACTGTACATTATATCCAATATCGTACATTATCCACTGTACATTATATCCAATATCGTACATTATCCACACTATTATTCATTTCAGATAGAGATGGATTCGTACTAAATAACTAGATTCTCTGCATTTGAAAATTATTACAACTTTTCAATTCTCACATGATGGGATACCAATCTATATTTCAATAATATTTTTTGATATTAAAAATTGTAAATACGCTTACATATATAATTTAATATTATTATTTTTGTTAATTAATAGTTCACTAGAAAACCGTATATTTAAGGGTTATCTTCATATGGAAAATCATAAAAAGAAGTTTTTATGATTAAATTTTAATTAAAGTACTAAAGTTCTGAATTTTTACCCCGCAATCATTAGATTTTTAAAGTTGTAATTTAAAACTTCGGTTTTTACTAGAATATAGTGTGTGAGGTTTAACTATTTAATTTTAATTAATAATTAATTTTAAGTTGCAAGCTTTTTTTATCACTCTCTTTTTCACCCACGCTTTTCATGCCAGAACGTAAACGAAATAGCAAGCGTTTATTCAGATTGAGGTAGAAAGAAGTGCTTTACGGAAGTTAGTGTTAGAGCATGTCTGCCTAGTTCAGGCCACGTTCTGCCGTTATTTTATTAGAGAATTGATTCTGCGGCGTTGAGTGTGTAGGGCTCAACTCTTTAAATCTTAAGTTCTTACTCAGAACCCTACGAACACTTAACAAGCGAATAATCAATTAAGTGTGTGAACAGAATACTAAAGACTTGAGGAGGGTTTAAAACACTTTATTATTCAATATATTTACAATCAGTTCCGGCTTGGAACTTTACAATAAAGCCTCCACTCGGGCTTGAACTTAAATACTAATAAATTGAACTAAAACTAGCTTATCTAAAGCTCTTAAATAATATAGCCGAAGATATCAGAATCTAACTAGTTGGCCCCTAAGTATTAACTGAATCGGCGAAGCCAAGCAAGGGTCTAAAGTATGGCCGAGCGTCGTAGCTAAGAGAGAACGTAGCCAAAAGGCAAACGCGCGCTAGTCAGGAAAATCAGACTCTCTCTGTGGAATTCGGCGAAGCATCGACTTAAATAGTACTCTTACTCATTTGCATTAAGTGAAATTACATTCTGGCAGGAAATTGTAAGCTGAAATTAGAATAAGATAGGAAAAGGGCAAAACTTAAAATAGCTGTTAAAAAACGCTTTATAAACCTTACAAGTGGTTTTAGCTATTTCGCTTGTCTCTCCGTTTTTTCTGCAAACTAGAGCCTTTGCTGCTCGTTAAACTATTCTGTGAGCGCTTACTCTAATCTACCATATTTGAATTTGTTCGACGTTACGCACTTCTGTTAAACTACAGGTGCTTGGCTTGTGCAAACCCAAGTTGGATCTTTGATAATTCTTTTGAACGAATAAAAGGACCGTTTACACCATTCATTGTCTGTCAGCAAGAGTTTAAGAAAACAGGATTATTCCTCTGCAGCCTTTTTAGGATTCACCATTTTATGTTGCCAAAGAAGGTTAGACTTTACAAGTAGATAAGATTTTGCTAACTTTTCCTATTCATACACAACAGAAATGTGTTCTTCTTTTTTTATGGAAATAGGCTGTAGCAATTAAATTTTCTCTTATGTGGCTCAAATATAGCTTTGTATTTTTGCAAAACCCTACTCCTTTGGCAAAAGAACTCAACATTTTGAAAGGTATTGTTATTATATATAGTTATTCATATTCTATCATTGACATCCCATTCAAGAAATTTTAAAGACTTCTATGTCCTTTTAAGTCTTTAAACTAAGGACATGCTAATTCTGTTCATTTTTCTTCCATCCATTCATCCTTTCAAAAAATGCTTTAAGCTGTACCCCCTTTAAATTTATAGATAAAATAAAGTTCTCATTTATAACGATAAAACCCCTGACTTTCATTTATGGAGCATTTATAAAATGTCTTGTGAGTAGGATCTTGGTACATAAAACATTTAAGATTTTGTATAAAGGAACACATGAGGTGTGTGAAACAAAGAAAGTCAAAATTCTTCAAATGCTTCCCATTTGCTTTGGAGTAAAAAATTACAGTTTACATTTTTTGAAAGCGAAAACAATCGATCGATGACCTTTTAATATGGATTTTCTAAAACCCTCAGAATTCTTCGTGCATAACAATCCAGTTAATGACATAGCTTCCACTCCGTTACTATCGGAGAAGGTATCTGAAAATTTGTTTCGAATCTCACTTCACTTCTTTTTAACTACCATTCCAACTTGCATTCCCAGCCCCATAATTTCTTTTGTGTTTAGTGCTAATAAAAACTCATTTTATTTCTGCAAGTATCTATCTATGTGTAATTCATGCCTGTACGTTTTATATCTGAAATTTCTTTTCCTTTGTAAGCCTCGTGTCAGATACTGTAGAGCCCATTGAGCAAATTAAAGTTCATTATAAAAATGCTTGATTTGAAAAGTACAGAACTGTGTAGTCTGGATAAACATCAAAAGACAATCATGATTGTGGCAAATTTTTACTTCGTAATAGGGAAATAAAGTACTGTAGAAGTATTGTAAAGAAGATTAGAACGCTTGAAATAAGTGTCGTAAAAATAGTGCCATAAAATAAAGTTACATTTTAAATCAATGTTTCAATTTTTGTCATTTAAAAATAACAAAATTAATTCTTTTGTCCAGGTTCTAAAAAGAATTTAATTATCAATCGGATAAGAATTAGAAGAAAATTATTGTTCCATTAGCTTTCAAGTATTAGCATCCGTAGATCCAGAAAAACATAATTTTGATCTGTAGATAAAAGATAACTCTGAGGAATATGTAGTGAATTCGGATTCAGCCTAACCGTAAACCGTTATAATTTGTCTACATCGTTTTTACTTCCTTGTACGCAGTAAAGGAAGTATTGTAATCGCGAAAAATTTCGGCTATCATATTTCACCGAAAATATCTGTTTTGAGCGCTCTCAAATCCACTTAAACGATGTTCAGTCGCGACATCTGTGTGTACGAACAGAAAAAAAACTCTTTTCCCAAAATGGATTGAGGATTGAAAAATGGATTTAGAAGAAAAATAATAATTGAATTATTTCAGGACGTCTTTTTTCGTGACTTACGTATGCATGTACTAGCATAACTCAAAAATAAGTAGCCACAGAAAGTTGAAATTTTGTATATGGTACTGCTATAACATGCAGTTGCCAGACCCCTTTTTGGTTGCAATAGGCTGCACCAAAAGTATATAAATAAATAATATATATATACCCATACTTTGTTGTCTGAACTTCGGTGAGTTCAGTTTTTTTATTCCTATACATTTGTAAATTGTGCATTTTTTTTTGCTTTAAAAGTGATTGAATTGTGCTGTTATGTTCCGATTAAGGTTTTCATGCCTTTAGTTAATCTGTACGCAATACTGTAGAATTATCAAAATTTAAAAGTTCTTTAAGTTCCGCCAAGGCCAACGAAACCGCCATTTGTTTACATTTGAAAATTTGTAGTAGAATAGTGGATTAAGTCAGTTTCTGCACCTTCAGTGTCTTTTTGTCGAGTGAGGCTAAAATTAAACTTTCAGTTTTGTGCACCCAAAAAAATGTGCCTTTTTGTCCGCTGTCCGAATTACTTGTTTTCGTGTAGAAACTCTAATTTTAATTCTAAAAAAAATTTTAACTGTTGTAAGGTTTTAGTTAAACTAACCAAGTCTTATTTTAATTTAAATCTTTCTATCTCTTCTCTGTTTCAACTTCCCGTCAGAAGAAGCCCGCGTTTTCAGCTTATGCTATTTTGAAGTGGAGCCAAGGAATATTTAAACCAGAGGTAGAAACCTCTCAGTGTGAGAGAGCTTTAGTCTCAGATCACGGTCATTCTGTTAGACGTTCGCCTGACCAGCTAGCAGCTAAAATTATAAGCCATAGTGCTTACTACGTGATTGCATATTGAAATTAATTGAAGTGCGCTAGTATTAGTATTTCTTGCTACGCACCAGTTAGTTAGAGGCCAAACTCCGCGAATCTGCTCTGCGAGCAAAGTTTAATTTAATTTCTATTTAGGTTTAGTTAAATTTATTTCATTTGTTAAGTTAGGCTTAAGTGTGGTCTTTTACTTTCTGTATCCCTCCCGAGTTGGGAAGTGTGTAAATAATAATGATTTAATAAAAGAGGATTTTAAATCCCTTTCACGTGCAGTTATTCTCCAGCACAGTATCTACACCAGAACAAAGCTAATTTTTTCAGCTCACTGTTCCAGAGCAGGACTGTAGTTTAGAAGCAGTTACTTCAAAATGTTTGCAAAGAACATGCACAGAACACTCAGTTTTAACTGCATTTGGTTTTCCATGTTTTTCTGTATTTTACAATTTTTAATGAACATGTTTCAGTTCATGTATTTTTGCTTTTCCACGAAGTGAGGATTGAATTAATTAAATGAGAAATATACCTCTAACGGAATTTGAGGAAACAAATTTAACTGAAATGCAGCAAAAACATGCATACATAAATATACATGTGATGTCAATAAGTCATGTGGTATCCAACATCAGATTTTGTTTTGTTTTGGTTTAAAGCAGCAGAATTCCAATAGGTTTCAAAAATCGAATTGAATATCGAAATGTAGAATTTTAAACGAATACAGATGTTTCTCAGTAAGTCTTAATTTTCAGTTACCTGAAAGTTGTTTCCTCTTTTCAATTTTTACTTACCGAATCTGAATTTCATTTTCAAAAATTTCTTCGGTGTATTTAATCTAGCTACAGTTAAATAACTAATACCTCTCTTTAGCCATGGACATTAATTTCATAAAAGTCACTGAAAGCAAAGTAGGGATAATTTTTATCTTCACCCATTTTTATGACTTAAAACGTTTGATTAAAAAAATCTTCCTACCTAGAACTGAAAGTCCAGAGCCCGAAGTACTGTTAAATTGTTGCATAATTTGCGGTATGAACACAACAGTGGCTGAAGTTAGATGTTTCTAACTTCTCTTTTTGGTAACATGCATATTACATCTTTTTCAACTTCTTCACCTACAGCCCATAATGATATCGATACAGTCATGATGAAAAGCAATTACTGTATTCTTTCTATGCTCTGCTTTTAAAATTCCTTTTAACATTCCATTAAGAAATAGTTTTAAGCTTCCAAAATTACCTGTTGAATCGTATTAAGTTCAATTACTGTGAAGTAAAATGTCTTTTTTTACATCAAAATATCTTATTTTATTTAGTTATTTCTTTAATCACACATAAGTTTACTGCTGTCTTCTAAAAAGCGTTCTATTACGAGCGTTTTCCAAACTTTTCTTTAAATTTCTTTCAGTAAGACGTACACGTCGACTATGCTTTTAGCTTTAACTTAGTAGAATAAATCTTCACCACTTTCGACAAAAAATCTAATGAATAAATGGCTTAATGTGAATAGTTTCAGGGTATTATAAAATTCGCTCCATCTTAGATTTATTCATTACTGACGAAGTTTGATTTATTACAATATAAAATTATTTTTGTCTGTATTCTCTATGCATCTGTTGTAGCTTTAGGGGTTGGAGGTAGAACATGGTGAACAATATTATTTTTTTCCGCTGTTGTATATGTTGAATGTTCGTAAACAAAAAATAAAATGAAAAGCAGACGCCGATTTTCCTTGCTGCAGTTGCTTTTCGAAGTTCAAACGTTTACTGAAGTCTATTACAGAAAGTGATTTGCTTTTCTCTTAATAACAAAATCCAAAATCTATATAAAAGGAACATTCGCAATATATTCTGAACTACACACATAGTTTTACTGCAATCAGTCAGAATAAAACTGTTTTTCATCTGTTTACATTAGAATCTTTTAATATAATAAAATAAGATTTTTAATAATATATTCAGCGGATAGTTAACAATTCAAAACTTGCCACTAACGTGACATATTTAATTGAATTCTTGTTATCTAGATGGCATTGTTTCAGAATGAAATTTATGTCATGTGATAAAAAAAAGATTACGCAAGAGTAAAAAAGTACTTAAATGGAAAAACAAAAACATTAATAACTTTCATGTGTAATACATTTTACTTCATCGAGAACTACATTCACATGTAAGTAAACTCACCCACAGTGCTGTGAACAAAAAGGAAGGTGGGAAATCGCATAGTAAGAATAGGGCATGCCGCATTTTGTTCTTAAAGATCAAGTGAAAACAGCGAGTGTTCCAGGAGTTGGAATATTAAAAATTTAAGAATTATTCTTCATAATAATTTTATAACAGAAAGGGTGCTACATTCGCCACACATTGGTATTTAAAACCTGATTTTTAAGTTTTGGGTTCATTGACTTGCTGATAATCCTGAAGCATAATTGTAGAGCTAAAGCACGATTAATTCGTAAATGAATTATTATGGTAGTAAGGTTTTAGCTTGTTTATTTCAAATAAAATATCATCTGTTAATAGTTTTACACAAGAAATATTCTTCTTATTAAAGATTTTTGGTACCGAATGCTTTAGTACGAACATTTTAGAAAACGTCAAGCATAAAATGATATAATCTATAATTTTATGATTTAAGTTAAATGCTGCAGATTTAGACATATAAGAAGTGGATTGAAATTTAATTGTCACAAACTGTATGTACATATTTGAAAGCCAAAGCATTGCGACTGAACATTTTGAACTTTTCTGAACTTTTCTTTGTACTTTTGTACTTTTTTTCGACTGAAAAGTTTTTGGTTTTCGTTTATAAAATTTAACAATGTTTGATTTGCTTTGTTTTGAAAATGTAAGTGTAATAAAATACAATGTTTCTAAGGACTTAATAAAACTTATTTCTCACGATTTTCCTTCAAGGTTCAGATTTGTCTTAAAAAATAATACGTATATTAACATTCTCAGTTAGAGTTTCAATATTATTTATTAACTTTTATGCAGAATATTTTAAAATTTGGGCTGAATTTAAATTTAAGAATATCTTCTCGTGTTCTTCTACAGTTTACCTGCATCTATAGTCTTTTAAAGTTCAGAAAATAAAGAAGCTCTTATTAACCCATTTTTTACTTTATTGTACGAAGTAAAGGGAGTATTGTAATCGCAAAAATTTTCGGGTATCGTATTTCAACGAAAATATTCATTTTGGCAACTCTTGATACCATTTGAACGATATTTCTGAGTGATATCTGTACGTACGGGTAGAATAAAATACTCTTCTTCCCAAAAGGGATTATAAAATGGATTCAGGAGATATTTTTTTTCATGACATCAGTACGTACATATGTACGTATGTATGTATGTATCTCGCAAAACTCAAAAACGAGTAGCCTCAGAACGTTGAAATCATGGAACTGATGTAACATGCTGTTGCGCACCTCCCTTTTCTGTTGCAATGGGCCGCATCAAACGAATATGTGTTATTTATATAGATATATATACATAGATCTGTTCTGTTAGCCGCCTCGGTGAGTTCAGTTATTTTTATTCTTATACGTTAGTAAACTGTACATTTTTGGCTTCCGGTTAGTGTTTTTATGCCTTTAGTTGATGTGTATGCAATCGTTTTAGAATTATTAAAAGTTGTTTAAGCGGTACTTAGCCTAACTAATTAGTAGAATAGTTAATTAATTCAGTTGGTGAACTTACTTGAGCGTCTTTTTGCCAAGTGGGACCAAACGTAAGCTTTCAGTTTTGTGCACTGAAAAATTAGTCTTCCTGCTCGCTGATAAAATAATTTGTTTTTGCTTAAAACTCTAATTTTAATTGTAGAAATTGTCGTTTAACTGTATATTATCTTTTATCTTTTCATGTACTTTACAAATTTTAATGAAAATAATTTTAGTTTTTATGTATTTGTGCCTTACCACGAAGTAAGAACTGAGTTAACTGAATGAGAAATATATCTCTAAAAAATTCAAGGAAATACATTTAAATGAAATGCAGCAAAAAATGGGTAAAATTTAATTGGCGGTATACAATGAAGTCATGTAGTGTACACACCAGATTCACTTTTACTGTAAACTGGATGTTGAATGTTTCGAAGTGAATCATAAAAATTGAAATTGATGAGTGAGATAATTATAAGTGTAATAAAATAAGGCTAACTAATAGATACAGTAATTAAAAAACCCTAGAAAGCATTCATTTTTATAAGAATATTAATAAACTTATTGGATTTATAATTTTATGCAAGAAAAGTCACTATAATATGCTTAGGAAGTGTAAACCATTAGCCATGTTCTGAAACGAAATTATTTAAAAAAATACTCTTTC
>KK112313.1:548440-563018 GCA_000611955.2 Stegodyphus mimosarum
TCATCCAATTAATTTCAAATTATCGTTTCAAATTATCGTTCAGAAGGGCTGCTGATTTTCTCTGCAAATGTTTGGATTTGGAAGCAATAGTGTTTCAGCGAAACCAAGAAGGCGTAGGTTATTTTAAAGCAACAAAGAGCTGTTAGAATGTTTCAGACAAAATACAGACCACAAGTTAATCACAAGACATTTTAAATTTTTTACGAAGATTCGTAATATATTACACATAATCATTTATCACTGGGATGAATCTTTAATTTCTCATTAATTTCCAAAATAAAAAAAACTCTTTGTTATTAACGTCACAGAAACTGATTTTTTATTAATGTCACTGCAAAGCCTACCTCGTGGCTTTCAATTCAGTGACTACCAGTAGTAAGAAATTATGATCCCTTAATTATTGTCTAATCTTGTACGGTAGGTAAAAGAAATTCAACTAGCATTTAAAATGGAAAAGAATTTCATAAAAATCTAAATATATAATGGGTAATACTACATAAATGACTAAAATATTGCATGAGAATGTTCTAAAGATAGATAGGTTGTAAAGATTTTAAGTTTTACTAACGTTTATTTTATTTTAAACCTTTACTATCTTCTCTTATTTTCCATTTCCGGCCAGGATAAGCGCGAATAGATTTGGTCTATGTAAATGAGGTTGCAAACTGTAGAAGTATTTAAGACATATCTTTCAGAAAAGTACAGAAAGAGAGATTTCTGGCCGCCTTTACCACGCGTGTGATTTTAGTTGTCTGCCTTTAAGGCCAGAACTTAGTTCTCGCTGATATTTGAAGACGTATTATAGTCTTTGCATTCTACTCACTACATACGTAGCAGTAAAGGGCCAATCTTCGCGTTACTATTCTCTGTAAAGCATCTTAGTTCTTATTTAGTTAAGTTGGTTTATTTTTTTAATTTCTACGTTTTAGACCAAAAGTATTGGTCTTTGTATCCCGAAGTGAGAAAGCACCTGTACGCTGTGAGAAATAAAGGGTAAAGTTAACCCCTTCTTATTTGTGCTGTCTGTTCCAAGCACACACTAACATAGCTTTGAGTAACTCCGTATTCTTACAGGACTCCAGTTATGTTTGGAAAATCAACGAGAAGGAACGATAGTCCTGACAAGGTGAGAAATTACTTAAATACATATACATAAAAACTAGAAAAAAGTATGATCTTCAGTTATAAACTAATAACATTACAAGACAGAGTGTTATACCTGTAAATACTATGTAATATAAGATTTTGAGAATATCAGTGAAGTAAATACTCAGACTACACTTAAATATAATTTGCTGTTTTAAATTTTCAGCAGGGAATTCCACGAGCGCTTGCATTAACAGTAAAGAGTGCTGCGCACTCTAAACCTGCAGCTAGTTCATATAAATGACGCCTCTTTATAAAAGAACACTCAAATACATAATGTTCGAATCTTCCCACAGTGGGCAGATGTATCGGCGTAATAACTTGAACGAGGCTTTTGGATGCCATCTGTACATACGGACAGAATAAAAGACTCTTTCTTTTCAAAACGGATTGTAAAATGGATTTAAAATGAATTCAGAAGAGATTTTCTTCGTGACGTCTGTACGTACATACGTACGTATGTATGTATTTTGCATAACTCAAAAACGAATAGCCGGAGAACGTTAAAATTTTGTATATGAGACAGCTATAACATATACTTGTGCACTCTCTTTTTGGTTGCAATCGGTTGCACCAAACGTACACGCACACACACACACCTGCAGCTAGTTCATAGTCTGATATCCAGCTTGAGGAGTCCAGTTTTTTATTCTTATACGTTGGTGAATTGTACAAAGGTTTCTTTAAAAGTGATTGAATTATGTTATTCTTATATTCCGGTTAAGGGTTTTATGCTGAATTAAGTCAGTTTCTGCACCAACTTTAGTGTCCTTTTGACGTGTGGGACCAAACGCTAACTTGCAGTTTCGTGTACCAAAATTATTTCCTAGAGTTATTATGTATTTTACAATTTTTAATGAAGTTTGAAGTTTTACGTATTTTTGCCTTACCGCGGAGTGAGAACTGAACTGATCGAATGAGAGATATGTCCCTAGTGGAATTCGTAGAAATAAGTTTAAATGAAGTGCAGCAACAAATGTGTTTAATTTAATAGGACAAGGAAATCATGTGTATGTGGTGTCCACATCAGGTATTTTAAATTAATCTTGTGACGAAGGTAAGGCTCAGACCACGAGCTATCAGCTACAAATCAAATACTAAATAAAAGTGATGAGTCCACTAATGGCTTAATAATAAATAAATAATGGAAATAAAGCGAGGCGTCTACTGGTCAGATGTTGATGAATGACAATGAAGAGATAAAGAAACGCATTCCTTCTGCCACTAACTGCTGATTTAAATGAAATATTCAGGTACGGAGTTTAATGAAGAGTACTTAGCTGTTTATGAAATGGAAAGTCCGAAGCTTGCCTTGCTGAAGTCTTAATTGGTTCAAAACTAAACATTACCAAACACGTGGAAATCCAGCATAAAAATATATTTGAAATGAATGGGTGTCAGGACTGGGCTAATGTTTCCCAATTTTTTGCTACTAAAGTTAACATTCAGCCAAATTTTATTGTTGGAGGAAATTTTGCTAAATAAGTTTCAGCTTGCATTGCTGTTAGTTCATTACTAGATGCTGGGAACCCTGCATAAAATGGGGTTTGAACTGCTAAATGCCAAACGTAGAAGTTTCCGAATTTCTCTTGCTAACAGCTTCTTGCAATTGGTATGGAATATAGTGGTTAGACTTGAATTTGTGTCAGACAGACAGAAGCTTTTGCTTAGATTTTGAGTGAATAACAATGGAATTGTCTAATGAAGTTATGTTATGCCTGATCGACGCTAATTTTATTATCCAAATCAGTGGTTTCGAACTTGTGTCCCCCGGAGGAATTTTATGCGCCCCCGAAGACATTTCAGTTACAAATTTGTTACAAATACTGTTCTAAAAAGATTTCCAGATTTTAATTATTTGATGACCGAATCAATATTATTTTCACCACCATTAACGTGGAACTAACGCGTCAGAAAATCTGTAAGTAGAACTAACTAATTTAACATGTGATATAAATCTTATTCAAATATCTGAAGATACAGGTTTTCTTTTCTTTTTATTTTTTTCACTTGCGGAGTACGTTTATAAGACAGCTAAGACAGTGGCCTTATTTTACAGCTGAAAATTAATCTAAAAAACTGATTGACAGACGAGATCTACAATCCGTGATGAAGATAACTTCTATTAATTTCTCTCCAATGTTACACACTTTATCAGAATCGGAACACCGGAACTGTAGTAAAAAATAAAAGAAGAATCGGAACTGTAGTAAGAAATGAAAGAAGTTTATAATCGTTTATTTACAAAAAATATATTTTTATTTATGCTTCGAGCAATAAGAGCAAGAGAAGTTGTCATTATTTATTTTCAAGTTTTGTCCCACTTGGAAAATTTCTCTAAAATGTTAAAGTTTTCATAATTTTTTCCGTTTAAATTAAAGTAAGTTACTTAGTTATTATAAACTGTTAATTAATTTAGTTATTATGAACTATTAAGTTGTTGCCACTAACTATTATTTAGTTATTATGAACTATTAAGTTGTTGCCACTAACTATTATTTAGTTATTATAAACTATCAAGTTATTGAGTTATAATCAACTATTAATTAAATATGCTAGAATTGTTTTAGATAAACGTCAGTCATAAAATTTAGCACTTAGTTGTAAATATATTTGCTTTACAATTTGTAACGAACAAAAATGTCTTACAGGTGTCAAACTTTGCATTTCCGATGTAAAATAAATAAAAGTTTGAATTTGTTTTCATTTGCGATATTATTATTATTACTGTTTATGTATGTTTGGAAAAATACTGAATAAGTGAAATTTAAAATTTATTTAAAGTATAGTCTATTTTGTAATAAAAGTTTTAAAATTTGGTTAAAATATTTCTGGCTCGCGAGCTGTTTCCAGATCGTGCATTCTGCCCGCGGTCAATTTAAGTTTGAGATCATTGACGTAAATGATTTGTCTAGGCGCAAATAAACCTTTACAGAATTTATAAAAAGCAAGGAATTTACCAATATTTGTTTTGACTTAGCTGTGCACAAAAATAAAAGTTTTTCCATTTGGGATAAAACAAAAAACTGATATTGAAAAATTCCATAAAAATTAGAAAATTGCGAATTGATGAATGTTTTAAATTATTAAGATAGAAAATTCTTCTAATATAAAATATCTAAACTTCTTTTCTCAAAAGTATGTAAAATATTTTGTCCCACTTGATTAGCATTATAGTGTTACGGATTTTGTATTTATTTAGCTATTTTTAGTAGAATTGTAATTAAATTCTTTTATTTTCCAGTGCAATGCAGCGCGTGACGAAATTCAAATTAAGCTACGCGTGCATTTAACATTTAATAAATAGATATCTCGTAATTGCTTTTGCTATCCAGAAAAATCCAGAAAATAGGTTTTACCAGAATATTCTCGTGCTTGATTAAAAAGTTTTAAAAGCTGGATTAAAACATCTCAGCTCAGTTGTAGTTGTTTTAAGTGAGCTGTAGTTGTTTACTTAGTGCTGTTATTGATGGTAGCAAATTCGCTTTGAGATCGAATTAGCTTCTCTGTTTTGAACTGAGTTCTGCTTAACGTTTTTAGTAGTTCAAAAATATAACTACTGTGAAATATTTTGATATTACACGAATATCTCTGAGGAAATATTTCAGCATTTTGTTTCATTTCTTGAGAAAAGAATAAATTTTATTAACTTTTTAACGACTTGTGCGTTCAATCCATTACGAATCCGTACGCACGCAACAATAGCAAAGAAGGTGCAAAAATTAAATTGAGAAAATTTTAGAAGAAAAAATTTGAAGTGGACACACATGACCTTCGTCAATTCCATGCGCAGACACCTTACACCGATAGTAGTAAATCTTCTGGTCCTACAGTGTTTCGGATTCCCAAATCGATGACTTAACAATCACAAAATTTTTAAAAGCAGCGGATCTTTAGACTTCCTGATAGAGTGTTGCCATACATTTCGTTTTATATTCGCTATATCATTTATATCTGCTACATTAATTCTTTTAAAATAATACATAGAAATAACATTTGGTGACAGCATCCTTTATTTCAAATGAATACTAAAGTGAAGCGAACTTAACAGTGAGGATTGCAGCTAATGTATTTAATTGTTTCATAATGAGAACTCTTCTTCATAATGAGCTTGTTCTTGTTGCATTTAGCAAAATACCGAGAGCAAATTTATGTAACATATAACATAAATGTAATATATTGTTCTTAAATATATACCTAATTTAAATACCAAATTTGAAAAGTTATGGATTTTCTTATAATGATGTTCAGAGTTTTAAGTAAAGTATCCCATCTGTTACATCAGTTACAGACAAAGTCTAATATGTTGTTCCCATTGATATAAAACTCTTAAATACTAAACTTGAAAAGTTTCGGTTCATATATTAATGTAGGATTTCATTAAAAACTGTTACTGGCTCCCAGTAAAGCACTACATTCAGTTGTCCAGTAAAATCAGTTATGGACTTTCTGTAACGCACCACTCCCGCTTGTTCAGTTTATCTCTTCTTCATTACTGCCTTCATTCAAGATGCTTACACAGTTTCAAAAATCAGTAAGTTCAGTCAGCCATTGTTGGCCTTCCCACCATGGATAACAAGTATGTTGCTGTACAGCCCCTGGATGGCAAGTCAGCGAGGTTCAGCTCACCAGATGCATGATTGTACACTAAATGACTGACTATCCATGCAAGTACAGTAATTGAATCTCTGCAGTAGTAACATTTTACATCCTTCCAGTTCATTGCTTCAGCTATCGAATTTTTCAATATTGCACCCACCAAGGCAGCTAAAGTTCTATACGAGGATTGTTCGACCTTTTAAAGGTAACCGAACTTTCTTCTTTTAATCTCAAAAATACCACAATAGCGTGGAATGCTTGCAGTATCACAGAAAGTGTGAATTGCGTAATGCGTTAAATTTTCTGCTGCAACATGAATCTGTCTGGAAAGAACACTTTATTCCAGAATCGTTAATTCTTGAAACCATTGCAATAAATCTTTCCTCAGATTACCAATGCTTTCTGTGTGCAATTTCACATCCATATTCCAAGCCTTTTCTAGTATTAGCTTGAGGCAAGGAAAACCTGGAGAGTTATATCCAATGGGATCAAACCTTTTATGGTCTACTGATAGTATAACTCGCTTAATTATCCGCTTAAGGTTTAATTCTTTCATCCTGCTCATATTAACCTTTATAGAATCCAATCGACGATTCCGTATCAGACCTAAGATAGGTGTTTCCCCACCATGTTCAGTTTTGTTTTCTCTTGTATTATTCCGATCGAGATTAAAACTGCTTTTTAGCTGTAGTAGATTAGATTTGGAAATAAAATATTTTAAATCAGTGTAATTTTTAACGCTAACTGCATATTGTCAACATATAAACGTTTCTGCAGGAATTTCTTAAATTTAAGATCAAAATCTTGAATGGTTCCAATATGATATTTTATAACAAAGACAGGAAGAAAAAGGCGGCTCTTAATTCCAAAAACAACTCTTGTGTGATGAGACACTTTAAGTTTATTATCTTATAAATTCTTCCACCAAAGAAAGCGCAAGAAGTCACTATCCTTATTGCAAACACTTAATTGCAAAACGGCTTTTTTAATATCTGTTGTGACTCCAAACATCGTTTTTTTAAATCGCAATAGAAGGTCTAGAATTAATTCAATCAGATTTGGCCCACGTTACAGGCACTGATTCAGTAAAGAGTTGTTTCGCAACTCTTTGATGAATGATGAATGATCAACTGATTGAGAATTTTGTTTATAAGCCGATTAGCCAGTATAGAGGTTAGTGATGCTGAATTCCATACCCATGAGCCTGAGTTCGAATCCAACAAAAGGTAGAGACGTTTGAAAACGTATAGCGTCTGTACGACAAAGGGGCACACAAAACACACAGCCAGCTGAAAGTCTTCTCAAAAGTTTGATAGTAAGAGAAGAGAGGTGGGACATCCTCGATTGCCCTGGGGCGTTCTCCCTCAAAAATGGTTAGTTCTTAAGCAAAATCATTTCATTTAGAGGGGTCTCCTTACTGACTCCTTCATTCAAAGACAAGAAGAACAATTTGGTATTTTTCATACAAGTTGTTGGACCTTCAAGCCTTTTCTGGGCTAGGCTGAATTTATCGGGTAAAGGAAAACTATCGTTAGCCCATGGAAAACTAACTTCATAACTATTATCTTGATTAAAATTCGCGGTTTTTAGGAAGCTTTTAGATTTTTACTTCTTTGTACGAAGGAAAGGAAACATTGAAATCGCGAAAATTTCCGAGTATCGTATTTCAACGAAAATATCCATTTTGACCGCTTTCGATTCCATTTGAACAACGTTTTTGCCTTACATTTGTACGCACGGGCAGAATAAAGGACACTTTTTCCCAAAAAGGATTCTGAAATGGATTTAAAATGGATTCAGAAGAGATTTTTTTAGCGTCTGTACGTACGTACTCATATATGTATGCACCTCGCATAACTCAAGAATGAGTAGCCTCAGAACGTTGAAATGTTGTACACAAGATTGCTGTAACAAATATACGTGCACCTCCCTTTTTGGTTGCAATCGGCTGCACCAAAAGTAAATAAATATATGTATACATACCCACTCTTACCCGGCTCGGTGAACTCAGTTTTTTTATTCTTGTATGTTGGCAAAATTATGAATTTTTGGCTTTAAATGTGATTAAATTATGTTGTTTTTATGCTCTGGTTAAGGTTTTAATGCCTTTAGTTACTCTTCATGCAATAGTTATAGAATGATCAACAATTTAAAGGTATAAGAGGCGAATTAAGCCTAACGATGCCATCATTTTTTTGCATTTGAAACTCTTAGTAGAATAGTGAATTAAGTTAGTTTCTGCAGCAATTTCACTGTCTTTTTGCCGAATGGAGCCAAAAGTTTCGTGCACCGAAAAATTTGTCTTTCCACCTAACTTTAATTAATGTAAATTCTAATTTTAATTGTAGAATTTTTTTAACAGTTTTTAACTGTATTTGGTGTTTTAGGTTTTTCTGTATTTTACAATTTTTAATGAAGATGTTTTGAGTTATATGTAGCTTCTCCTTGCTGCGAACTGAGAACTGAATTGTTTGAATATGAAATATAGCTGTATTGAAATTCGGGGAAATACGTTTAAATGAAATGAAGCAAAAAATGTGCATAATTTAATAGGCCGTACAAGGAAGTCATGGCGTATGCATATCCACATCAGATTTTTAATTTTTAGTGTTTAGGTCTATCTTCAGTTGTGATTTCCTCTCCATGTGATCCTTGATTCCTGTTACATCTAATCTCCATAGATCAACAGTTGCTATATTCTTCATAAGCAGTGATGTTACAGTAATTTCAAAGTTTTTTTCTTATAATATCCACCTGTGGGACTTACTCATTAATGTTCCTCCGAAATAACAATAAATAATCTAAGGCTAATAATAAACTAAATAATATGATGCTAATATTTTCCTTCTACCTGTAAGAAGCCTACCAATAACATCTTCTCTAATGGGGACTTGAATGGATTCATAAAAGGGGATATTATCAGTTAAAACAACATCCACGTCTTTACTTTTCTCCAAGAAAAGGCCTTTACTTACCGGGAGCACATTTCCACATATACAGAGGCTGTTCGCACATTTTTTAGATGATTTTGGTAATCGGTAATAAAAAATCGTTTGCTGCAAAAGAAGTAATTGCAATTGTACTATGCTTTTAAAGGTCAAAATGATCGTCTGTGGCTTGAAAGTTTTGTTTTTATTGAAAATGGCGAATTTAACAAAGCAGTGGTTCGAAGGCTACATTGACGCTCTTTCCGAAGAGAAATATGCATACTCCGTTATCCAAAAACGATGTGAGAGTCATGGTTTTGTGATATCTAAAGCGTCGATAGGTAATATCATCGACAAGAAAGGAAACAAACGTTAAATTGGAGACTCAAGTGGGACAAAAATTCCAAACAAGTATCTAAGTTAAAAACGGACATCTTCGACTATTGCAAAGTTACGTTGTTTAATGTTAAAAGAAAATACTCCTAATCAAAGGACAGTTGCAAAATCCTTAAAATGCTCGGTGTCCACTGTAAACAAAATGATAAACGTTGATTTAAATCTTAAGAAAGCGAAAAAACGCAATGTGCATTGTCTTCTTCCAAAGCATATCGCTCGACGCAGGACACGCTGCAGAATTCTATATGAGAAACACTTATCCAAAAACAAAATGCAAAACAATTGTCACAATAGATGAAGCATGGGTGTATTTAAATGATTGTATCAAAAAAAAGAGCCATTTATTATCATAAAAGGGGAGAAAAAAATTTAAGTACATGGTTCAAAGAATCGAATGAAAGTTTTTCTAAGGGATTCATGATTGTTGCCGGTTTTTCTTATAAAGGAAAGTTAAAAATAAAGAGAGTGCAAAAAATGTCAAGATTAACTCCAAATACTATCGGGAACATATTTTATCGCCAATTTTTCTGAAGGAAATACCATCGCTTTACCCACAATGCCATCAATCAGTTAGACTCCATCGGGACAAAGCTAGCAGTCACACATCAAAATCCACTGTAAATTTCCTAAAAGAAATGGAACAAAAAACTGGTATCAAGGCCATACCCTTCACTGATATCCCTACTAAATCTCCCGATGTGTCACCTATGGATTTTGTGCTTTCGGACTTTTAAAAACTGCATTATCCAAACGTTGTCCCAAAACCCTAACAGGACTCTGGAAAGCTGTTCGGGAGGAATGGGATAGAATACCTCTTCTAAAACTTCAAAAGGCATTATTATGCTGGAAATTGCTGTGTCGAGATAGTTCAGAATAAGGGATGTCAAAACATTTAAAACACAAGAATTTTATGTAATTTAGTTTTGTGAATACAATATACATCGTCTAAAAAATGTGCGAACAGCCTCTGTAATACCTTGATCTAAGGCTTCAAAATTGCCAGCGAAATACCCGTTTAGTTGGTAAAACATTGTTTTGCAAACGTCATGCTTATTTTCCTAAGTAGAAATACTACCAAAGAAAAAGTGTTAATATAATAGTCTTTTGATAAGATATTTCATCTGTATTCATCTGAACATTTAAAAAATATCACATAACCTCTTTTTACATCTATCGATTCAATTAATGTTGCAAATAAAACATTTTTGTCTCTAGAGTGCTATACTGTCATCAGGAAGAAATACGTAAAACAGTTAGTTATCTTTCAGTTTAAATTAAACAAACAAACTCGGCTATTTAAAAGCGATGTGTTGCTAGGGCCTGAAATAAATTACTTTAATCTTCTACGTGCCAACCTGTTGCCATTCAGTTAAGCATAAGATAGCTTTCAAATTTAATCTGTCCGTTATTGAGTAACACGCTAAACGATTTAAAAGGAATAAACACACTTCTTAAGAATACCTTTCCTACTGTTTAACCTGATTGATTTAAATAAAAATACATTTAAATCACGAGATATCTAGTTAGAAATATTAAATTTTTCTGTGAAATTATATTAGCTGAATTCACTAAAATCATTACATAATTTTCCTTTTTACTCGTATGATAACTATGTCAGGGGGCTGGTCACAAAATTGGTTAATAACAGGTAAAGAAAATATAGGTAATAATACTTGCCTGGCATTGCCTATAAGACACAATGGTGAAAGAAATTAAGAGAATTTTCATATTTGATCTACGATCTCCAGAACTACTGGACAGATTGTAATAAAATTTGGTGTGAGTATAGGTTGATATAATACAAACAAAATAAACATCCAGCAGTTATAATAGAAGCGCATGTTCATGCGTAACACTCGTGGGAGTCTGAAGGTCAGAAACAGTGGTTGCAGAAGACGCAAAAGAAATGGGATAATAGGGGTATGGTCCCCTCTTACAGCCATACAGACCTCGCAGCGTGATGTCATACTCGAAATAAAGCAGTTTATCAGTGCCTGTAGCAATTGGTCCCACTCATTCAGCAACGCTGTTTTCAGTTCCTGGATGGTTCTCGGAAGGGAGTTGCGAGTTGAAATTGCCTTCCCCAGAACGTCCTAGACATGCTCTATAGGGTTGAGGTCTGGAGACCTGGCTGGCCAATCCATCCGCCGGTTATCCTCACTCTCGAGAAATTCGTCGACCAGAAGAGCTCTACGTGACCTCCCGTTATCGTCCCATAAGATGAACTCGGGCACACTGCACCCCAGAAAAGGCAAACATAGGGCTCTAAGACCTCATCCCTATACCTCACACCAGTCACAGACCCTCTGTCAAAGACATGGAGAGGTGTGCGGCCGTCCAACATGATGCCTGCCCAGACCATTACACCGCCACCGCCATAATTGTTGATTTCGCAGATATTGGAGGGTAGGTAGTGGGTCCTTGGCTCTGTCCATATGAAAGTACGACGAGAATCGGTGTTTAGGCTAAAACGGGACTCGTCGGTGAACAAAACAGTCGCCCATTGCTCTGTACTCCAATCACTATGCTGCCTGCACCATGCTAATCGGACTCTCCTGTCCGTAGACGTGAGCGGGACGCAAACAGCCGGTCTTCTAGCAAACAACCCTCTCTCATTTAGTCTTTTGGAAACAGTAACCCTTGTTACACGGGTTCCTGTGGCTGCATACAGATCCCGAGAGAGTTGAGAAGCTGTAGCCCCTCTGTTACGCCTCGCAAAAATGGACAAAAGCGATCTTCTCCGGCCGCCGTGGCTCTTGGACGACCTTGTCCAGGCTTTCTCTCGATGGAAACAGTATCCTGGAACTGTTTCCATAGACTACAAACGATGCTGGGCGTTAAATTAAACTCTATGCATATTTGGACTTGCGATTGTCCTGTCTCTAGCATCCCCACAGTTAGAAACCTCATTCCATCATCTAAACGTTGGTAGTTACTCATTTTTACTGTTCCGATGTGAAGTTAACCAATTGCTGCAAGATAATGCCAAGAAATTCGCCGAGGTGTGCTAGAGAACGCAATTAGTTTTACCCTCCACGCGCTTATAAAGCCTAATTTTCTACTGGCTCCGCCTACACACATGTGTACACTTACATATTTGCCGTACAAGATTTGCATTTTTATCTAGAAGCAGGGGTTTTACTTTCAGTTCAGTTCTTTTCATGCAATTTGATAAAATATGCAAATTCTCTTAATTTATTTCACCAGTTATTTTCTTCCTCCTTTCTGCATGCCTCCGTCGTGTAACGGCAGCACATTCGGCGCGTATTCGAGAGAGCCAAGTTCGAGTCCCGGTGAGGCCATTGCTCATTTCTTCAGTTTCCTGACATAAAAAAAAATCTTAATAACTCTACATTGGCCCCCGAACTAAAAGGTCGTGGATGATGATTCTTTACCACGAGATTTTGGCGACTGGGTCTCATAATCCCCAGTCGCCCTTTAAAAGGGGGAGTATATAAGGTATTTTCTCCCTCCTTTTTGTATGCTTTCGTGGTGTAACGGTAGCACACTCGGCGCGTATTCGAGGGCTCCAGGTTCAAGTCCCAGGAAGGGAATTGCTCATTTTCCCCATCTACTGCTTCAAAATAACTTAATGACTCTACACGTCTATTTATTTGGCATTGCTAATAATAGGCAGTTTAAAGATTAAGTTTTTAAGTGCTCTAATTTAGCATTACCAAAACAGAAATTCTTATTTAAAACCTAAACCTCACAAGGAAAATAAATATCAGCAAGTTTCTGAAGTGGTTTGATTGTAAATATTTATTTGTTTGATGTTCTTATAATATAAAGTAGTGAAGTACCCAATATTCGCTTTATAATTGTTTATTAAATTTATTTTTCAAGCAAATAAATTATATATAATAATGTTTTTTATTCAAGTAAATAAAAGATCATAATATCAAAGTAATAAGAAAGTGAATTTTGGTTATTGAACATCCACTTGTAATATATATCATTATATGTAACTATTTGAATTTAACAAAATATGAAAAATATCCAAAAATCTGGAACATTGTCTACTCATAAAGATACCGATTCCCTTTATTCTTGCTCATTACAAAATCGAAAATACTTCCATAAAAATAATAAATAAAAAAAGCAATAGATATGTTTCATCAGTTCACTGAAAAAGCTATCAAAGTATGATTCTCTTCCTTAGGAGTACATAACGAAAGCTATCGAAAACATGGAACGCTATCTCATCACCATAATGTCAACGTCCCTTACAAATGCGATGAAACTGAAAAAAAATTGAGAATGTAAAACAAATTCAGTTACATGGTTTATTTAAATGCACTAAAAGGTAAAAAAAATTATGTTTTTAGCTATCACAATTTTTGATAATATGTGACTAAAAATAAAAACGTAGCGCTGTTAACAGTAGAAGCAAAATTGTCCAAGAAAAATTTCAATTAACCAGAATTAATTTTTCATATATACAATATATATATATAACATTTATAGACTATCACTTAATTGTTTCTTGGAATTTTGTTAATGCACTAATAGAGTAAATATTTTGGAGTCCCTATGATTGAGTTTTACACACATGTTAGCAAGAATACTACAATAATTTTGCATTTTAGTGCATTTAATTAAAACCATGTAAATTAAAAATGTTTTCACAGATTTCATGTAACATTTTAGTTTATAGTGTGGGAAAATGCAATAAAAATGATCTGATGTTGAAATCACATGACTTCTTTGTGCGGCATATTACATTATACACATTTTTTCTGTCCTTCATTTACACTTACTTCTCTTCTCGAATTTCATTAGAGATATATTTCTCATTCAATCAATTCGGTTCTCATTTCGCAACAAGCCAAAAATACATAAAACTCAAAATATATTAATTAAAAACTGTAAAATACAGCAAAACCTAAACAACCAAACACAGTTATAAACAGCTAAAAAAATTTTTACAATTAAAACTAATGTTTCTACCCCAAAACAAGCAATTCTACCAGCGCGCAGGAAGACCAAATTTTCGGTGCACAAAACTGAAAGTTTACTTTTTGTCCCGCTGGGCAAAAAGGCATTGAAGTTGGTGAAATAATTGAATTCTACTAAGTGTTTTAAAATGTAAGCAAATGGCGATTTCGTTAGGCTTATTATCAATTAAACAACTTTTAAATTATTGATAATATTTTTCATTTGTGAATTAAATTTTCTAGAGGCATTTCACATTAAAGAAAATCTATATCTTAGCTCGTTCATTTGCACTTTGGCAGCTGAGGATGATGGTTCGGTTAAACTATCGAAACTAGTCCTATGAAAATTTGCAAATATAATGCTGATTTTTGTTGTTTGACTTCTGAATTAATATTTCTTCGACGTGTTATTTTACCTTAATTATTAATAATTATTATTAACATCCAGATTAACTAAAGAACGCTTAACCAAAATATAAGAACAACATAAATTCAATCACTTTTAAAGAAAACGTTGCACAGTTTACCAACATATAAGAATAAAAATACTGAGCTCACAGAGCCTGGTAATAA
>KK112313.1:563061-578396 GCA_000611955.2 Stegodyphus mimosarum
TACATATACATACATTTGGTGCTGCCGATTGCATCTACATGTTATAGCAGTCCCATATACAATATTTCAACGTTCTGAGGCTACTCATTTTTAAGTTATACCAGATACATACATACAATCGTACATACGTATTGAGTTTACGAAAACAAATCTCTTCTGAATCCATTTTAAATCCATGTTACAATCCATTTTCGAAAAAAATAGTCCTCTAATTCTGTCTGTACATACAGATGTGATGCAAGAACACCGTTCAAATGGTTTCGAGAATAGTCAAAATGGATATTTTCGTTGAAATATGATAGCCGAAACGTTACAATACTTCATTTACTTCGTACAAGGAAGTAAAAGCTACTGCACCTCAATGTGGAAAAATCCTTTTTTTTAACCCTTGTAATAACGAATTTTTGTGATGTCATCGTTATTTCAAGGTCTTCCAATGTATTCAAAGGCTTAAATATCTACTTAAGCTCATTTATGTCTGTTCATTCAGTTCATTCTATCATTCAATTCATTTATATGTCGTGGCCAGCGGCCGAGCGGTAAAATTGCTGCACTGTGGTAGTTCGGTCCGAGGTTTAAATCCCGTGAACGGGTTAGCTGCATGGGCATTTTCGTGTTTTTTCCATGTGTGACGTGTATACTAGCTGGTTTCCCTTCGAAAGTCCTCTACGAAGGCATCCCTATTCTTAGGCAAATAACACTCGAAGCTTTGCCGTTATTAAATAAACCAAACCATTTATATATTTGTTTGATTGAGCAATCTAATCTCGTCATTACTCATAATCAGTGGCGGCTCGTAATAAGCACTGTGGAACTGCAGCACCCCCTGTTTCCACTTGCTATTATTTTTAATATTTAATATAATGAGCCCTTTTGTCTTTAATTCTTTCTTTATACATCTACAATATATAATCCTTAAACTTAACGTCAGTAGCCATCCTCCAGTTTCTGAAAAAGGTACGAAAGTTTTTGTATGGAACTGCGCTTCACAAAGCTGTTCTGCGCAGGCGCGCACAGAAAGCTGCACTCGAGCCAGGGAGATAAAACAGCACTGTCGCTCTTGCAGTGCCGAAATTCTGGAAAGTGATTATTTCTTACTCGCGCGTGTAGTATTTGGCTGTTCTGCACATGCGCTCTTAGGAAGCAGCGTACGAGGCTGAGAGGGAGAGAGTACTGTCGCTTTTGCAGTGCCGAATCTGGAGTGTCGTTGGGAGCAGGTTCTTTTTTTTTACTCTGCGTGAGCTGTGTTTAAAAGTCATACCCCATATTCTTGGTTAGATTATTTTTCAGCTATTCTATTTGATTCATTTTTTTCGGTTCTTTTATTTTACAGAAAACTTTAACCATGTCCTTGCATCCTCAAGTAATAAATTCTGTGACTGTAAGTGAACTTCAAGAGCTTTCGTTTTCATGCCCTTGCAATGCTTTCAATATAGAAAAATTTCCTCGGTTGTTATCCAGAGATCGAGGAGAAAATTATTGATCTCTTCGCGCAAATTAAAACAAGAAGAATGGATTTCATTTTTAAATGATTAGGTAAAGCTTGAACTGTAACAATTTAAGTTAAAGTAATTAAGAAATGTTTAATTTTTCTTTTGAAAAATTTCATGGAAGTTTCAAAATAAATTTTTTTTTATACATGTTTGTTTCCCTTTACACAGGTTTAAAACAAAGGTTAAATTTTTTTGGAACAGCACCCCCACTAATTTTAGCTACGAGCCGCCACTGCTCATAATATTAAATCATGGGGCTGCAAAAAATGAAAGATTGAATATTTTGATTTAAAAAGTCTTTATTTATTAGCGAATACACTGTATCCAAGTATGCGTATAATTTTTGACAAACTGTCAGAATTCATTCAGAAATTCATTTAATTCAGAAATGAAGAAAAACTTTCATCTGGAGGATTACGTTTCACAAGTACGATGGTATAAAGACAGAAATTTTGCGACGATTAGTTCGAGCGTTAAATACGAATGTGTAAGAAAAATTTAAGACTAAACAAAGTTCTAAATATACGTCCAATTTTGAAATAATCTCTGTATTATGTGAAATACTGTATTACTGTGGAAAATACCAAGTGTAACATTTTAAGTAAATTGTCTGGGCCGAAAGGTATTAAAGTTAATTCTGAGATTTGATGAAATCAACCAACCAACAACATTTAAACGAAGTTGAATAAAACTGTATAAATATACAAAGTGAGGTAATAAACACACACACACCAAAAAAGTGTTCATCTAGCATTTAAAACAAGCTTTAACCAAATATTTGTGGTTAATGTACAGTTACTTTCCTGAGGTAACAAACATATGAAAGAAAAAACACGTTGCAGAATAAAAATAGTGTGTTTGAATCTTTGTACAGAGGTCGTGCACACATTTTTTAGACGATTTTCATTGTACTTAATCAGACATTTTGCCTAAATGTGCCTAGATACTCGTGCCTAGATACATTTTGCCTAGATACTCGTTTCTCGTTCCATTGTTTTCAGGAAATTAACGGTGGACTTTTCTCTTCTTTCATGATAATAAATGAATATCGTTTTATTGCAGTCGTTTAAATGCACACAAGATCGTCTATTGTGACAAAAGTTTTCCACTTTTATACGGATAAATGTCTTTCATGAGGAATGCTGCAGTGCGTTCTGCGTTTGGCGATATGTCCTGGTGAAAGACAATGCACATTATGTTATTTAGACTTTTTAAGATTCAAATCAACATTAATTACTTTGCTTACAGTTCACGTGGAGAATTTTAATGATTTTTCAAATTTCCTTTGAATTGGCGGATTTTCTTTTAACATTAAATCTTACCTTTACAACATTCGAAATATTCTGCTTTTCCTTCGATATGTATTTGGAACAATTTTTCCACTTGAAGCCAAACGTTTTTCCTTTGTTGTTGACAATATTACCTAGCTTAGCTATTATCTAAAAGATATAGAAAAATTCCACAACTTTCGCAGAGTTTTTAGTAACTATATATGAATAATGTTCTTCGGAAAGAGCAGAAACATAGCCTTCAATCTACAGCTTCTTTAAAAGCTCCGTTTTCCATTAAAACAAAATTGTTAAGTACAGACGATAATTTGTACTTTCAAAAATATAGTTGCAATTAAAAAAAATTCCAAGCAGACGAGTTTTTTTATAGCAAAGCAAACTCGTCTAAAAATGTACGAAAAGCCTCTGTATGTGCCTACTCGTGCAAAATTTTCGTTTGCAAATTTTATGTTAACGCCATTTCTTATGCTAAAAACTTGTAATTTAAATCTTCTACAAGTTTTGAGTTCAAAATATTTCACGATTGTTAAGATTCGTTTAATTCTAAATAGAGGAAGCAGGCAGTGAGTAGTTGTAAAGTAGAAAACTATTATGATAATACTTCATGATCTTTCAGACTTACTCCACCCCACGATGTGATTCCTTGTCGAACTGAAAATTTTCTGACTTCTTGAAGGGGATGATTTTTCATGTAGCATCTTCTTCTTTCAGCCATTGTCGTAAATAAAAATGAGAAGTTGCTCTCTTTGACCTACTTTGAACATCTCAGCTGAGCGTGCGAGAGGAATTCTGATACGTTCTAAAACTTGATTCGTCGGAGCAATATCAAACACTCCCCAGGTTCCGTGCTGAGTGGAAATAAAATTTCTTTAGCAATATATGGAAGTCTAAACCGACGAGTTTTGAGAAGATACAGTTCTGAGCATCGTGACTTGCTGGCTGGAATCATGAGTACGTGACTTTCGTATTCCAGTTTTTTATGTATGTGAAGTGTCTTCAAATTCATGCGATACTAGGAGGAAAAAATTTTTGAAGAGCTTCTGAGCGTGTATTAAGCAGCAAATAAGAAAACATCATAAGATATTTGCGGGGGCAGTGGAAATCCAAATTTGAAAATAAATGTAATTTTTTGCCAGTCATTAGATTTTTAATAATTTCGATACACGCATTTATTTTCCTCATTATAACTTACTTTCCCCAAAGCAACTTTGATTCATTGCGAATTTCTACATTTCTTCCGTATATATGCATTTAAGTTTTAAGCTAGAAGCTTTAATTTTTTATAAGACCCACAACGATTTAAAAATGCAATTACATAGGATTAGCCTACTTATCTGTATTATCGCGGAAATCCTAACTAATTTTGGCGGATACTAGAGTTCCCAAGACTCTGATTGAGAAATAATGGATTAAGAAAAAGAAACATTTCTTGTGTTACAGTTAGTTAAAAAAATCTGATGTATGCATCACGTGACTTCCCTGCACGGAATATTAAATTATACGCATTTTGAATTTCATTTAAACTTATTAGATTGAATTAAATCTATTTGATTGATAGTGCATAAACCCCAATAGAATAAATGCTCTCTTTAAAATTCAATCAAATGCTTGTTTACCACAGAGACTCTTTGGCACTACGTTCACTTAACAGCGTTACATCTCATTCACTTTATAACTCAGAATGCACAAAAATTATGTATATCATCTGAAGAATTATCTAATAGTTGCCACATGTTCTTTCCAAATATTATGGTAAATATAAAACGAGGTATGATATAAATTAAACAAACGGAAAAAAGGAACAGTTTTTCACAGACGATTCAGTACTTCTCATTCAATTAATTCAGTTCTCACTTCGCGACAAGGCAAATATACATAAAAACTCAAAATATCTGCATTAAAAATTACGAAGTAAATCTCAAACACGTATTTCCTCGAAAGAATTACGGAATGTATTAAGCACGATTTAATTCGCAATAATAAAAGAAGGCGTTATCTGTTGCGAAGCTTAGTTTCTCTAGATTGGCAACAAATCCACTATTCTCCTAAGTTTCAAATGTAAACAAATATGGCTGCCATATGAAAAATGATTAGGCTTAGCCGCACTTAAACAACTTTTAAATTGTTGATAATTCTACAAATCTTGCATGCAGATTTACTAAAGGCATAAAAGCCTTAACCAGAAGATAAGAACAATGTAATTCAATCATTTTTAAAGCAAAAAATGCATAACTTACCAACATACAAGAATAAAAAACCTAAGCTCACACAGCCGAGTAACAGAGTGGATATATATATATATACATATACATAGTTTTGTCGTCAATTTAGACTAAACTTTCTTCAATAGAAAACTATATATTACGACAACCCTATTTCCATCACTTAATACTTGCATTCCAGTCATTTAGTTTTAAAATTTCGCAGGCAAGTTGATTAACTTTTGCTTACTAGTTTTATTTTTAAATTGCTTATTTACTACAAGTTTTTCAATTTTAATTTTATTGATTATTTCATTTTTAGTCTTTTTTGATTTTTAAAATTTGCTCTTGAATTTTTACTTTTTTTTTACTTTTGTATTTTAAAATGAAAAGAGTGTAGGGGATATGTCTTCTAAAGTAAGCATCTCATTCAGATTAATTGTATTTTTAGTGAGAAACTTTAATTTTAATGATTATTTGCTTTTTAACAGCATTCTTTTGGTTTAAGTGGACGAATATTTTTGATTGAGTATCAATTGTGAATTATGATTTGAATCTAGCAAATAATTTGATGCTTACTTGGAAGCAAGATAAAACACTCTCACTTATTTTAGTTGTTGTCAATTGATGGTAGATTGGTTTACCTCCCTGATAAGTTGATTAATCTGCTATCAATAACAATAACTGGTTTTTCAATACCTAAAAAGATTTACTTTAGATTTTGGCAATTTGCGATTTAAGTTTTTCTTTAACTGCGTTTAAAGCAAAGGAGGACTTAAAATTCTATCATTAAATTCATTTTAAAATTCTGAAAAATACCTTTTCAATGATGATTTTAAATTGAATTATTGTTCCTTGGAGATGGTATATGGAAAGTTTTCTTATTATAATTTACAGCGAATTATTGCTATATGCATATATTTATATACTTTTGGTATGGCCAATTGCAACCAAAATAGGAGGTGCACATCTGCATATTATAGCAGCCCTATACACAAAATGTCAACGTTCTGAGGCTCCTAGTTTTCGAGTTATGCGGGATACATATAAGCATACGTACGTGCAAACAGTCGTCACGAAAAAAATATCTTCAGAATCCATTTTAAATCAGATTTATAATTTTTTTGGAGGAAAAGAGTCTTTTATTCTGTCCTTACTTTCAGATATGAAGCAAAAACATTGTTAAATAGCATTGAATAGCTTTCAAAATGGATATTTTCGTTGAAATATAATACCCGAAATTTTTGTCAGTTACAATACTTCCTTTTTACTTCGTGCAAGGAAGTAAAAAACAGATAATTTAGTTTAGTTATGAAATTGAAGTTTTTAAAAGTTATTTAATTAGCTAGAATGATTTATTACTCTGTTACTGTTTTCAAAGCATTTGTTTAATCTCTCAATCCTATTAAATATATAATTTAAAAAATTATAATTTCAGGTTTCTTAAATTTGTTTACAAGGCTTTTGCAAAAGATCTATTTTATTAATAAAAATTCTGCATTTAAGACTGCATCTTGATCCAGCCTAAATAAATTCCCCTGGTTTAACTAAAAAAAAATTACGATGAAGAACAACAACAAAAAAAAGTATGGGAATTGTTTTTTATCATGAATTTTATAGTGTCATATTTTGGGTATATAACTCAAAAACGAGTAGCCTCAGAACGTTGAAATTTTGCATATGGGACTGCTATGCCATTACATGTGCACTTCCCTTTTTGATTGCAATCAGCTGCACCAAAAGTGCGTAAATATATGCATGTATACCCAATCTGTTATACGGCTGGGTAAGCTAAGTATTTTTGCACTTATTATGTTGGTAAAATGTGCATTTTTTGCTTTACAAGTGATTGAATTAATATTACTATTATATTTCCGTTAAGGATTTTATGAATTTAATTAATAGTTGTGTAGAGACATTAAGTTTTTTTGGAAGCAGGAACGATGAAATATATGCACTGCCTTCGCCGGGGATCGAACCACGGACCTCTGAATTACCGGCTCAGTGTGCTGACCATTACACCACGAAGGCACGCTAAGAATGTGGGAGATATACCTTATATACTCCCCTTTTTAAAGGGCGACTAGGGTTTTAGGGGACCTAGTCGCCAAATCCTGGGTGTGGAGAGTCATCATCCACAACCCTTTTAGTTCGGGCGCCACTGTAGAGACATTAGGTTTTTTTGGAAGCAGGAACGATGAAAAATATGCACTGCCTTCGCCGGGGATCGAACCACGGACCTCTGAATTACCGGCTCAGTGTGCTGACCATTACACCACGAAGGCACGCTAAGAATGTGGGAGATATACCTTATAGTTGTAGAATTATCAAGAATGTAAAAGTTGTTTAAGTTTCTTTAAGCCTAATGACCCCATCATTTGTTTACATTTTGAAACTCAGTAGCATGGTGAATTAAGTCAGTTTCTGCATAAACTTCAGTATCTTTCAGCCGAGTGAGACCCAAAGTTTTATGCGCCGAAAGCTCTGTCTTTCTGCCCAGTTTTAATAAATTTAAACTCTTAATTTAATTATATAAATTGTTTTGTAACGTTTTTTTAACTCTATTTGGTGTTTTAGGTTTTTCTTATTTTACAATTTTTAATGTAAATACTTTGGGTTTTCATGCATTTTTCCTTGCCGCGAAGTCAGAACTGAATGACTGAATGAGAAATATATCTCTAATTGAAATTCAGGGAAATACGTTTAAAATGAAATGCAGCAAAAATGTGCATAATTTAATAGGCCGTATAAGGAAATCATATGGTTTCCGTATTAGATTTTTTAGATTTAATTAATCCGAGGTTTTGCAAGAAATTTTCTGTCTTTGCACGGATAATTCTGTAGTTACAATAACATAATGAGTAGAATGTAGTACAAGACGAAGTACAGGAATCAGATTGGGGCATTTATGTGTGAGTTACACTAATGAAATGATTTTTAATTTGCATATTTCTTTTTTACCTCATTTCTCCACAAGGTTGGCTCATTTCGGAATTAACTGTTGTGGCGAGCAGTTTTACTGTAAAATAAGAAGAATTTCGCGTAGCTGTATGTGAGAGTTTTGACTTGCCCACCAAAGCTGCTTCGCAGTTCAAAGTTTTGATCTTGTATTAAATAGGGAAGTTGAAGGTTAGGTTTTATAAGTTGTATGATAATAAGGTAATATTTATAAGGTAAGGTTGTATGTAAGGAGCTATGATAATACACAAGAATGTATAGGATTTTGAAAAAGGGGGCTATAGGCCTCAAATATCGAATTAGGCATGAACTTTCAATTACTGAATTTTTAAAAATAACGCAGAAAATATTGATAAAACGATTTCAATATGGTGGTTGGGTGAGGTGTATAGATTTAAAATAAAAAGTTTTGCACAGTTCCGGTAGAGAAAGAATTCAGAATTGTTTGTAAATAGCACATTTACAAATATGCTCATAATTATTTAATATTAAACCAAAACATTTCATATCTTTATGCCTTTCAGGGAGATATTTACATTTCATACCTTTAAGGGAGATATTCGAGAAACAGTTTACCGATTTGTAACTACCTGTAGTTAAAAAAATTATATTTTTTATCAAATAAAAAAAATATTTGGCGATGAATGCTTCCATATTGGGTAAAAGAACCCTTGGAACTAATTCTGTAGCTAGCTCCATGAATGTATTAACTACGATATCTCAGTGTATTTTGCGCATAAAATTATGGAATATTTTATATTTAACATATACGACGAACATAACGAATAACATAGACAAATGCTTTACAAACGGAGAGTTTTGCCTGGAGGAAATAATTCTCGAAAAACCTGTAGCTCAAAAATAAAATAAGAATGGAGGCGTAATGTTTAAAGTAAATAAAAGTATAATGATATTGGTAAAAAAATTTCTGTAATTTCTTTATGCCGATAAAGTATGATAGTGAATGTTGATTCATGCATTAGAATAATGAAGTAATAGGAATCCTGCATAGTTTCATGATGAATTTTTGCATATTAAATTAAATAACTGAAGAACTGGCGATATCGTACGTAAATTTCAAAACTAAGGATCAGACAGAAATTAGGGCAGCTGCAAACTTTTGCATGTTAAATTAAACAAGTGATGAAGGTGAGAAATGGTGCACGGAGTTCAAAACTAACGATCCGACAAAATTAAGGCAACTGAAAAAACAATTGCACGCACCAATAAATAGTTCGTTCTTCAATTAGCAATTTGGAAAGATATGAAATTAAAGTATGTTTCAAATTCAGTTCGGAAATATCATATCATTTGTCCTATGAGATGGAAAAGAACGAGATACTCAGATCGATTAATTTTCAACTAATTTATTAAAATAAAGCCTTTTCAAAGCATCTAAGATGAACACCATCAATATTTTCGTTAATAAATAAGAACTGGATACAGAATTGTAGAAAGCGATTCAAAGTGATTGTATGTCTGAACAATATTTTTTGAATTGCCTGCTAATAAATGCCTCCTTATTCTACTAAATATCTTCTTTTCTCTCCAACGGACAAAAGGCTTGTATCCAGAACCCTAAATTCCGGCAAATAACTACGAGAATGAGGTATTTTTTCTTTGTACAAAGTAAAGGAAGTATTGCAATCTCGAAACATTTTCAGAATCATGTTTCAACCGAAATATCCGTTTTGACCCTTCCCGAATCTATTTGAACGACTTGTTTTGCGTGAAGTCTGTACACGTAAAGGAATTTTTTTTCAAAAACTGACTATCAAACGGATTTAAAGTGGGTTTAAAAGGGAGTTTTTCGTGACATCTATACGTGCTTCATATGTACATACGTAGATACGTATGTATCTCCAATAACTCAAAAATGAGCAGCCTCATAAGTTGAAATTTTGTATATGAAACTCTTATAACATCTAGCTCTGCGCTTTTCTTTTTATTGCAAATGGCAGAACCAAGCATATATACGTATATATGTACCCACCCCCTTACCCGTTTTATATATACCCTCCCCTTTACTCGGTTTAAATATCCTTACTCGGCTTTTACTTTACTCGGATCACTAATCTCTGTCATGTTACAGAAGTATTTTAAATGACAAAATATTCATTTTTGTGCAATGCTAAATTTAAAAAAAAAAATCATTTTCGACAGATAACGGAATCTAAGATTTAGTGCTGTTAACCGATTCCTATACTTAGTCTGGGAAAGTTTTATACTCGTTATGAAAAAATAAAATTAAAAGAAATTTGGATATCGTATAAGGTATATCTCCCACATTCTTAGCGTGCCTTCGTGGTGTAATGGTCAACACACTGAGCCGGTATTTCAGAAGTCCGCGGTTCGATTCCCGACGAAGGCGTTGCTCATTTTTCATGATTCCTGCTTCTAAATAACCTAATATCTCTACAGTGGCGCCCGAACTAAAAGGGTTGTGGATGACGACTCTCCACACCCAGGATTTGGCGACTAGGTTCCCTAAAACCCTAGTCGCCCTTTAAAAACGGGAGTATATAAGGTATATCTCCCACATTCTTAGCGTGCCTTCGTGGTGTAAGGGTCAGCACACTGAGCCGGTATTTCAGAGGTCCGCGGTTCGATTCCCGGCGAAGGCGTTGCTCATTTTTCCTGCTTCCAAATAACCTAATGTCTCTACAATCGTACGACAAAAATTGACCGGGAATTTCCAAATTTGGAATTTTTTATGTCATTTTCAACTTGCTTGAAGAGATCGGTTAATTAAGTTAGAATAATTCGAGTAAATAAGTTTAAATGAAGTGCGGGAAAAAATGCGTATAATTTAATAGGTCGTAGAAGGAAGTCATGTGGCGTCCAACTCAGAATTTTTTTTATTAGAATACAAAAACACCCCTTTTATTTTATATTTGGAAACTTTATCTTCTGAAATATTTTTTAATTTTCTGGACATATTTCAAGATTCATGTTTATACTCTTATTTAAAGTTTATGTGGTCTGGCCTTCTTTAGCATAAAATTAGATCACAACTCTAAAAGACAATAGGTGAATTTTCACTATGTCTTTTAAGTACCGCAGAGACAAGGAAAGGTTTTAAAGGCCTCTTTATTTAACTTAAATAAACTTTAACAGTCGGCAACAATCCGTGTTTACAGAAGCCAATAGTTTTGGCTTAAATCAAAGATAATAGATGAATTGATATTAATGAAACTAACTATAACCTAACTGCTTCACAGTATAATTAGCGCGCAAGCTGGCTCTGACAAAGTCGGCGTAAACAAGTCTAATGGCAAGAATAACTCAAAGCCGCAGAATCGTTAGTGAAATCAAAGTTAGAGACGTGGCCTTCAAGCAAGCAGAAAAAGCTCTGATTACCCTCCAAAACCTTCCTTCCTCTCTACTTTCTACCTTATTTGAATATCGTGAGAGTTAGAAGTTAACATACTGGCAAGGGAAAATTAGGCTGATAGGATGGCATAATAACATAAAATAACTGGTTAGAAACTTAAATGATATTTAATTAGTTGTTAAAACATTCCATGCCCTATATATACAACTTTGCCGGTTGAAGGGTTTTAAACGCCTCCTTAAGCATTACAAAAATTAATTTGAAAAGTGTGTCATTTTTCGTTGTCTTGTCCCATTAAATTTATGAAAATATTTAAAATTTAATAAAAAATTCCGAAATATTTTAGATATTTAAAGACATTAAGCTTTAAAATTTTGCTTTTGAAAAATCTTTCTTTTTATTCATATTAAAAGAAGCTGTTTAGTTTGATTAACATGGTAGGAAACTCTAGAACTTCTAAGGAGTGTGAATAGACAGAGGAAAGAGAACATGACAACCTTAAAACCCTGTTTTATACGAACATTATGAAGAGTTATAAAAGAACAACAAATATTTTTATTTATTAAATTTAATATAGTGTATCAAACAGATGTATTCACAGATTATTAAGAGCATTAGGACTTAAAATTTTAATACATAATTCATTCACTTAAAATTGTATAAAAGTATCCTTTTTGTCAAAAAAAAATCTTCCCTAAGCAATATTTAGTTTTATCAAAAACAATCATTTCCTTTTATCAAATGCAGCCAATAAATTGCTATAAATTTTATTCAGATGGCCTTAATAACTACTGAAAGTGCTAACGCACCAAGAATCAGCGCAATATACATAAATTTGCGGGATTACTCTCGAAGGTTGAAATATAGAACCTTGTTCTTAAGCAGCTGAAGGAGAAGTTTCTGTAGATTTCAACCTCCGAAACTAGCTTTACAAATTTATGAATGTAACGCTGATTCTTGGTGCCCTAGGACCTACAATAATCGTTATTCTCCGTGTTCAAAATTGGCCTTAGCATTATTCAAATGCATTTTTGCTGAATATTAATATAAAAATACGCATACTTATCCAAATATAAGACTGGTACTACCTTTTAATACTTAAAACGCAAAGAATGATAGGCTCTTTATTTTATAGTATTGTTCATAATAAAGAAAGCTCTGAATTTTTTAAATTACTTTGAAAAAAAGAAAGCTTTCAATTAAGATAAACGTCTGATATATAGAAATCTGATGTAATGAGAAGCAATAAGTTTTCTTGATATGTTTTTAATGATTAGTTATACTAGTAAGGTGTATGTGGCATAAGAAAAGCGTGTTAATAGTCTAACGGCAAGTGTAAGCATCAAAATTGAAACAAAAACAAAAATCAAAAATTCAATAAAATAACATAATGAAACAAATAATACAACAAATTGATGAAAATTCCTTGGTCGTTTTCAAGGAGCAGCCAAACAATTTTCAACAGAGCCAAGTTTCTGAATTATATACGTATAATTACAAATTACTGAAATAATTTAAAAAAAGATCTAAAAAATAATTTACTTAAAATAACAAATTAAAATCTGTAATAAAGTAAAAATATTTTTAAAATTTTAGTTTTCATTAATTATCAAGATATAATCTTCTCCAGTATAAAAACTGGTAGTCCCGACTTGGGTTCGATTCCAGGTAAACGGGCTGGTTGCATGGGCGTTTTTGTGGTTTTCCTTATGTGTAACGTGTATAAGAGCCAGTTTCACTTAGAAAGTCCTCCACGAAGGCATCCCTCCACATAGGCACATAGCCCTAGTGTGCTTTGCCGTAATCTACTAAACCAAAATAATATAAAAATATAAATAAAACTAAAAATATTATAAAAATGTAAAAGTAAAAATATTATAAGAAACAGAAAAAAAATCTGATGGGAACGTCACATGACATCCTTGTACGGCCCTATTAAATATTATTTTTAGAACAATAAACTAATATTAAATGTTGACAGATATTTACAACAATAACTTTGTATTAAATACAGTTAGGTATTTATTTATTGTTAGAATGGCTGATACTATTTGTGAACGTTTAGGAATAGAGGGATTTTTCTATTAAATTTTAAAATAAAACTATGCATAGAAAATAGATCTCCGTTTCTGTTTGGCAGCTATGTGCATAAGATTATAAAACATAGCTCTCTTTTTCTATTATTAATACAGAATTTGCCACTTAAGCCTAAATTAGTAGTCATAATATGATTCATAAGAAATATTTGTCGCACATCGAATTTTCTGGCAATGAAGTGCATCAACACTTTACTTTTTTTTATAGTTTATCAGCGATCTAGTAAAATTAGCATAAAAAACTTTAGCTTTTTAAATAAAATTTTACTGGATAGCCACATTCCTACGATTTTATTGAATTCTATTTTCCGACTAGCATCAGTGTTTATTTGTAGTCTTTCGAATATAAATTGATGAAAAAAATTGTTAAAATGGAATACAGATGAAAACTGGACTCAATCTACGATTGTAGGAATTTTAAATTGAATCAAATTTAAACTGTAATTAATTTAATGGCTTTAAAACATATTTACCTACATTTGCGTAAAATCTGATTATGATTAATTTTAATGATTAATCAATGTTTATGTTTATTTATTAATATTAAGGTCCTATATATTGTTTTTCAATTTATATATTTTTAATTATTTTGAAAATGCTTGCTTTTTTATGTAAAGTTAATCGATTTAAGCTCATTCAGTAAACAACTGTAGTAAATAATTCAGTACATGAATACAAGACTGGATCTAAAACAGAGAATACAAAAAAGATGTAAGAAATTTAATTAACTTTTAATAATTACTCAGCATATTCCAAAAAATCATTAAGTAAATTTCTTCTTCAGTCACTTCTAATATATTCTAATGTCGCAATATGTTTGAAAAATCACAGCCTTTATATCAGTTAGTTCTGATATTATTTTTTTTATATTTCGTTTTCCAGTCTGTATTAAACCTAAAATATTACTTGAAATTTGCGTTTGGTAATATTAGCAAACTTAATGAAGCGAAATACTTTAAGTTTATAAAATGAAAGCCTATAGTAAGAGTTCTCTCTCAGTAATGGCAAACTGTTAGTAGCAAAGGAAAATTTAAAAAAGATTTATGAAATGTTTTTTTTGCTTATGCTGTGCGTATTTGAGATTACTGTGATTAGCGATTTTTGTATATTAAGACTGACTAAGATTTTACGTCCTTAAAAAATTCTAAACCTCGCCTAAGGGTATATTTAAGGATATATAAGGATATCTTAATATGTATGAAGCTTCGTAAAATTAAAGATGTATAAAATTAATGTAGTAAAATTTAATTCAAGGGTTTATTCTTTGTATACATTTAAAGAAGATATTTACTCTACGAATGAAAAGTTGATAGCATTGTGCTACAAAATAAATTTCTGTAATTTATGGTAGGCCGCAGCCATGCCCTTTCGACGAGTATCTTTCCATGGAGCCACGTTTTTCTTCTCCCCCCCCTCACAATCGTCAGCCATCTTTGCCGGGGGTAAGCCAAAACTGCGCGTGCAGCTTGGCGCAGTCCGCTGTCCCGACCCCACATTGCAGCTGCGCGGAAGTTCTTGCGCAGCCGCTGCTATTCCCCGATGCTCTCTCCCCGCCCTCCTGACAAACAAACACCGATTTACGTAAAAGGTGAATAAAAAAATAAAGATCACGGCCGAAACAAACCCCCGCAAAAATGCTTCCAACATTCCCGTAATAAGCGGCCATAAAAATGGCAACTAATCACCATTCATCCGCGACCGATACCTAAAAAAATCAATATCCGTCGTTGTGCCGACATCGAGTAGAGAGGCCAACGGGAGATGGAAGAAAGGATTCGGATGAGACTGACTTTATCTTTAAAGTGACCTTGCTCCTCGGAGTCGTATGCGACTTTTCTCTCTACGCCCCGCTTCACTTTGCTCAATACAGAGCATACATGAGTCTCGTGTGAAGATGAGGACGCGCACTCATCCAGGGATTTACAACTGTGGCACGTGCTAAATCCGGGGAAGACGGCAAGCTC
>KK112313.1:578496-612601 GCA_000611955.2 Stegodyphus mimosarum
TCATTGATTCAGCCTTCCCTCCCCGTTCTTTATATATTTTTTTAATGACACATGAGCATGCAATGGAGGACACTGCCCTTCACTTCCTTTCAGCTTGTGCAGCTGGGGAATCAGGGACAGTTACAAACTAGACGCAGGTAAGAGAAACTCTTTAATTATTGTTATTGGGGAGGGGAAACCGAACCAGACCTGTAAAATTACGACTGCGCGAGGAGGATGAAAGCGCCACGCAAATTGACAAGACTGAAAAACTTCGCCCTGGGTCGAACCAGCTTCAATTCGCTTAGCCTTTACTGTTAACTGAACATTGTTTGTTTCAATCGCTAATTATCTTTGAGACATGGAATAGCGAATACGACAAACAGATTGCAATTTTAAAAAGGTAAAAAAAAGTTACAGGCTTGGAAAGTGGAAAATTATACAATTTCATCAGCACATGTTTTTTGCGTGCACATATCGTTCCTTAGAAATTTCATTCAAGTTTGCGTTTTAAAGAGAAAACAACGGGATGTATTAATAATTTATTGTATTTGGGGGCATAGGAATATATGAAATTAAGATCCGAAACACATTTGTTGAAAAAAAAACTATATGAAAGCATATTTTATTTGCAATTCAGTTTTTAAAATTTTTGGTATGTTTAAATTAACAAATAATATTAAAAATCTTCCCGTTTTTATTTCCTTGTGCGGAGTAAAGGAAATATTGTAATTGCGAAAATTTTCGGGTATCATATTTCAACGAAAATATCCATTTTGACCTCTATCAAATACAATTTAACAATGTTTTTTCGTGACATCTGTACGTAAGGAAAGAATAAAATACTCTTTTTCTCAAAATGGCTTGCAAAAAGGACTTCAGATGGATTCAGAAGAGAGTTTTTAATAAAGATTGAAGGAAATAGTTTATTATAATTTTTACTTTTAAATACAGTATACAAAGTTAAATAATTATTAATAAAACAAACAATTTATAATCATTAACAAAATGCATTATTTTACGTATTTAAGTATTCTTCAGTACTGTGATATATAAAAGGTGATTAAGTTTTTATTTAAATATATTTCATGAAATTATACTGGATAATTTTGAAAATATAATAATTTACTTGTATTGAAATTTTAAGAAAGTAATGTTTTCTTTAAATTCAGCATGCTCAATTTTACTAAGAATGTTAATCCACTCTTGTTTTCAATAAAACATCTTACTATACTTTCTTATTACAACTGTAGTATGCAAAAATTACATAACTGTTAACGTACATTTCAATATCATCATATAAATGGGCTTAGGGCACATTGTTCAATATTCTTACTATTTCGGTAGCACATTTATATTTGTGATATCAAAGGGATATGTTCTATATATTTAAAATATTTAATGAATTAAAAACAACTGAACCTCATTATGTCTGCATCAGGCTACGTAAATAAACTGTGAACATTAGAAATATGATTTAATATATGCAACATGTATTTTTTTCAGAATATTTATAACAATCAGTTTCCTAAACATAAAATTTAGATAATATTTTTATTTCAAAACCTCTAATTATAGAAGTATACATTTTAAAGATAATTTTTATTGTTATGAACTTCCTTCGCATTAAATAATTTAAATTTTTTTAACTTGGATACGCTTAATTTTTTTATTTACTTTAAGCATTCGAAATCTAGTAGTCAGCTTCTTTTTGAATTTTTCTTTTCAGAATGGCATGGTTTTGATGCATGCCTTACAAGGTTTGGAACCCTTTTTAATTTGCACTTAAATTTCGAATTAAATCTCTATATTTTTCTTCTGATAAATTCTTCTGATGATTCTGATGATTCTTCTGATAAATGATATTTTTCTTCTAATTGTCAATGCAGAGCATTTCATTTTAGCAAATAAAATTTACTGACTGATCTGTTTTAAAACATGTAAATTTAGTTCATTTCATAAAGGAAAAACTGACGTTATGCTACGCTGATTATTCTCAGCTTTTCTCAGTAAATTAAATTCTACATTTTATTTTAAAATTAAGAAGCTCTTGTCATAACAAGCTTTAGTAAACATTTCTTTTATAGAAATAAAAGATTTTTAATTCCTGTAGAGAAATTACTGAATATAATAAGATGATTATTATTTAATATATTATTCAACAGTCTAATACAGTAAGTCCTATATTATCGATTGAAGGCAATTTTCACTTTATATAAACCATATGATTTAGATTAGAACTTTCAAGTGCAATGAGCAGTGTCTTTACAACAAACAGGTCTGCTACCAATTTTTGCTGCAAAAAATGGTTCTAAGACTTTTAAAAACGTAGATCTGTATCGTAATTATAATCTTATAGATTTTTAATTAGGCTATAACTTAAACATTCATCATACACAGATTTTTAATTAGGCTATAACTTAAACGTTCATCATACACTTCCGAATGATGGTGGGAATTTCGCTGTCAGTCACAGTGCAGTTGTTAGTAATGCTGGATTTTAAAATCCAAATACCAGACTTGTGGTTTTAAGTGATGACGAGATCAGATTTCGAAATCAAACATACATTTTTGTTAACTAAATAGAATCATATACCAAACTGAAAAATGTAATTTTTCTTCTCTCGGAGGCAATGATTTTTCTCTTTATTTCTTTTTAGCAGTCTGTAGACTAAAAACTATAAATAATAATAATTTTTTAAGTTACGCAGTTTAATTTAAATGTACTAAAATGTAAAAATAAATTTTATATATTATAGCACTCTTTTTAACACGCAACTAAAATTCAATGGCTTCGACAATCATATGGCTGATTACAGCAGTTGACATAAAGAAAAATGAAACTGACAATATAGAATTGATACATATATAAAAGATTATATGGAATTTGATTAAATTTCTCCTGCAGAAATATGATTTAAAATTCGCCTTTGTTAGGAATCACCGTGGTTTTATTTTTAGCCGCATATGATCATGATTTTTAATGATGCTTAAAACTTTTTAAAACTTTTTAGAACGTTTGTGTAATTTAAAAGGTTCTTTCTTGTATGTTTTATTTTCTCCTTAATGCATATCAAAGAAAACATTTTATAACAATAAGTCTTTCCTCACTGAATACAAATGTGCAAGCAATTTTATTCGTCATCCATCACCCAAGGAAATTAATGATGAAAATATTATGTATTACTGCACATGACAGTAGCTGCTATTCGCGAGCGTCTATTGATCACGTTTGTCAATTCTACCTTTTATGGCACTAAAATTTGTGAAAGGTAGAGCTGAGCAGTAAAATATTCCCAAACAGCAAGTAGGAGCAAAACTCAAAATAAAAGCCTGGATAGAGGAATAGACATCACTTTACAATTTTTCTCATGTTCGTATTGGCCATTAAAAACAGTTTTGATTCCAGCCTAAATCTTATTCTCTGAAGAGTTTATGTGAGTTCCTGGATTATTAACTTCACATAATAATTCATATGACATATAAATTTGAAACAGAGATTTATTATAAACAGTTACTCTATTTAGAACAGAACGGGTAAATAGCCAAATTAAAATGTGGAGGGGTTAAGGGAAAGCAAATTAAAGTTAGAATTTCGCTTTACGCACACTTATACGTACACCAACGGAAAAAGAAATCCCAGCACCAAGAAGAAATCAGTTTGTAGGTATGAAGTGGTAGTAAAGCATTTGTAGTAGAATAGTTATTTGATTAAGGTTTTAGGATTATAAGTATGAAAAAGAGCCATTTGAAATCTGAAATCGCAGTACATAATAACACCGTATTCGCCATGATGTTGAATGCACGCTAGATTCGATCGGAAAAGGCCGAAAAAATGTTTTTTCAAATTTTATTACTTCGTGACCCAACAAATGGTTCTGTTTGATGGAAAAAAAAACACAGTAAAAATTGAAGCTCAAACGCTCGTCATCTTCATGTTCCGCATGAGTTAAATAAAAAAATCAAAGTTAATGTTAATGAAAACATCAAACTATATTTTAAAAATATTTTTCAATGTTTTTTACAACATTTTTGTTTCCTGACCCAATTTACGGTTGTAATTGGTCAAAAAATTCCAGTAAAAAAGTTTCAGCTAAATCACTTGTCATCTTCAGGTTCCACAAGAAAAGCAAAGAAATTCAGCTTGTCGTCGAACTTCGTAAATTCGTATTGGGACTTGTTGTCGAACCTCGTACATTCGTACCGGGACTTGTACATTTGCGTATGAATCCATCCTTGGGTTCTACACCACATTTGCCAACGACCTTCTGCCGCCAGTGTCGCATGCCTCTCTACTATTTGAGAATGGCACGGAAACTCTCCTATTTCAAACCGCTTCTAATCAATCTTATGTTTTCGTCGCTGAGGTTCAAGATAGCTGGTAATTCCAAAGGATTGTCCCAACGAATCATCTCAAAATACTCCTCAGCTTTGAAATTTAACTTGGGAAGCACAAACTGGCGTATTTCCCCCTTCTAGTCAGTTTTTTTTCCTTTTAGTTTTCTTCTCAGACCAAGTTCATCTTCCTGCACCGCCAATAGGATGTTTTCAGATTGAGCAAAATAACAACTCCTCTGCATGACTTGCGAACGATTGCCTTAACATTTACTGGCAAGAATGAACCTTTCTTTATCATTCTGTGAATATGACTTGCTCCATGTGTTGCTCTTGGTATTTTCTTTATTTCAAACTAGGATGACACATAAACTCTTTTAACATATTCGGCTAGTGGCTTCAAGTCGTCTGATGGTTCGGGGATGACACATAAAGGTGAAAAATTCTGTTGACTGTAGTGAGCCATCTTGAGTGGACCACCTTCCGAGGACTCCAGTTTGCTAGGTCTGAAGGGCACTCCCTCGAGGATACTGCCTTAGAAATATCAAAAATGTATAATCATTACTGAAGTCTTTTTTATCAAAATCGGGTAGATCAATTAGAATAGGGACATAACCTGTCATGGGAAGCGTTTCACATGTTTTCACAGATTTTCCTGTTGATCCAGAAAGCTGTTATGGCCCAGATGTATTTCCATCAATCTTCTGGAAAAGATGACAAAGAGGCATAATTCATTGGTGTATAGCAAGTATACAAACCAATGCAGCTTATGACCAACAAAGATCTAAAAAAAATACACTTCTAGTTGACGCCACGATAGTCCAACCTAAACAATGACTGATAAAGCAGGATTGACAAAACACAGGGAGCAACCAACTAATTAACAATAAAAAGTCGTTGAAAAATCATGGAAGCCACATGATTGCTTATTCCAAGCTAGAATTAATAGTCAGATTAGAACCCGTTATGCATCTATTAGCATATTTTGGCATTAAATTTAATATTTTGGTGTGGGAAGTTCTCGTGCTAATAACAGTGTTTTTGACAAAGCAAATAAAAAACGTTAAAAAATCAGTACACATATTCTTCCGAGGTTTGGAACCTCAAGATGTCAATATTTTGGGCTGAAATTTGAAAAAAAGTTGTTGTAGTCCATTTGGAGCCATATAATGACTCAAATAGGAATTTTAAGAAAAGTTGTTTTCTCTCCCCCCTAATGCACGCATGCGAACGCACATGCTTTGGGTCTTACAAGAGCCGTATGTCATTTTGCGGGATGAAGTTTCATGCCTGTTGCACTTGGTGAATCAAATCATCAATGACCACTGTCGGTTACGGATGAAGTTGCGAGTCCCATACGTTCTCGATGGGAGAAAGATCGCCTGATCTCCCAGGTCAAGGCAACATATTGACACCCTCTACAGCACGTCGGGGGATAGCAGAGGTATGGGGACGAGCATTATCCTGTCAGAAAATGCCCCTGGAATATTTTTCAAAAATGGAAGCACCAGTTTGATGTACAAATTTGCTATTAATGTGTGATAGATAGTTACAATATTCCGGCTGTCACAGAAAGTTGCTTCCTAGGCCATTTAGCGATGGTTCCATTTAACGATGGTTTTGCATGACATTTGTACGTAAGGACAGAATAAAGGACTCCGTTTCCCCAAACGGATTATAAAATTGATTTAAAATGGATTCAGAAGAGCTTCTTTCGTGAAGTCCGTACGTAGGTATGTATGTACGTGTCTCGCATAATTTAACAACGAGTAGCCCCCGAACTTTAAAATTTTGCATATAAGACTGCTTTAACATGTAATTGTGTATCGCCTATTTTGGGTGTGCAATCGGTAGCACCAAAAGTATATATATATATACAGAGTAACAGAGGGGGTATAATACCCACTCTGTTACTCGGCTCGGTGAGCTAAGTTTTTTTATTTTTATACGTTGGTAAATTGTTCTTTTTTGCTATAAAAATGATAGAATTATGTTATTCTTACCTTACGGTTAAGGGTTTTATGCCTTTAGTTAATCTGCATGCAATAGTTGTAGAATTATCAGTAACTTAAAAAAGTTGTTTAAGTACGGCTAAACAACTTTTAAACTCAAAGCAGAAACTCTAATTTTAATTGTAAAAATTATTTTGGTAATTGTTTTTACTGTATTTGGTGTTTTATGTTTTTCTATATTTTTCAATTTTTAATGAAAATATTTTGACATTTTGTGTATCTTTGCCTTGCCGCGAAATGAGAACTGAATTAATTAATTAATCGAATGAGAAATCTGTCTCTAATGAAATTTGAGGAAATAAGTTTAATTGAAATGTAGCAAAAATGCGTATAATTTAATTTAATATTCCATACTAGGAATTCATGGGATGTCCATGGTTGGTCAGATTTTTTTTAAAGGAAAGCAAAGTCATCTAAAAATGTGCAAACAGCCTCTATATATAAATACTGAATTAATGAAGATCATATTTATTTTTTAAATCAAACTAGAGTTAAAAAAGTATTATTTAACTGAAGCAGCATTCCATAAAAAAGCATCAAATTTTTCGAAAATACCTAAATTGTTTTCACTCAGTATAATTTTTCAAATATTTGAAAGTTGAGAATAGTTTTAAACATCCATTATTAAGTTAAATACTCAAAATATATAATGCAAAATTTCCTGACAAAGTTATTATTTATATCTCGGTAACATATCCGAGAAATTTTAATCTCAGAATTACTGATGTATGTACGATATAAAATAAACTCCAATCCATTGAATTGCCTTAAGTTACCTTAGGATTTATGTAAATGAATTCTTAGGCACCTTCTTAGGCGAATCGATTTGTGTTTATCATCGATAGTCTGGGGAAAATAAGAAATTCTGGGGAAAATAAAAGGAGTGCTATGTTGAGCTTAGCTAAGTTTTCACCATCGCTTTTCTTTTTTCAATAATTAACAAACAATAATGAGTTTCCAATGTTATTTGAAACTCTTTTTCGAAGAATTTTTGTGAAAACGAAAAAATATATAAGATGAAAAATATTATAATACGTTTGGCGTGATAGAAATTTCAATCTTTAGAAATTGAAAATTATTTAGGCATTCAATAATCAGTGTAAATTTTTACGGGCGAAAATAATGTAGGAAAAAAAACTATGCAATGTTTTCCAAACTTTTCTGAAATTCGCGGCCTCCAGTCAGTTTTATGAAACCCTGGACGACATCTTAAGTATGCATTTGTTTGCAAATATTGTGCTTAGAGTATAGAGATACAAAGATATGTAATGAGCTTATGTGGGCAAATGATATTGAAGAAAAAAGAATGAATATTTTAGGAATTTGCATGCTTCTATGTAGTGCCTCATGAATGACATAATGTGGGAGAATTTTCCCACACAGATGGTGGTGCTTCAGTATTATAAAATTTCCCGTTAAGGTTCCCATTAAGTAAGGTATTTAAGGGTTAATTGAACATAGTGGAATTCAAGGTTCAGTTTCCCTTTAAGGTTCATTTTCCAAGAAAAAAAGTAGGGATGATACAATATTAAAGTGGGATGAATTATACAGGAATTCTACCACTGCCTCCTTAACAAAATTATTTTTTAATTCCATTCCTCAGAGACTGAATAATAAACACTTTTTCTGCAATTTTGAAATTACTAAATTTCTAATTGGACACGGTAATTTCAATTCATATCTGAATAGATTTAGATTATCTAGTACAGACTTGTGTTCCTGCAGTTTCGGGGGAGTGTGAGGTGTAGAACATTTGTTGTTCTATTGTTCAAAGCTCACGGGAGGACAAAAAGAACGCATTTCTAGGCTAAACTCTGTGAATATTACATTTCCTCCTCCTCTTCACGTATTTGTCCAAGATAAAATGGCTTTCTCTTTCCTCTGTAAATCTATCTCTTACTCGTCATCTGTGAATTTGTAAGTTTATTTTATTTTGTGTTGTGTTGCTGTATTTTTTTTATTTACTTCTGTAAGCTTTGGGTAATACAATGTGGTGAACAAAGATTTTAAAATTTTCAATTAAAAAAACATAGTGGAATTACCTGAAATAAATAAAAGTCTAAAATTTAATACCTGGCTGTCAATGCATTTGAATTACCATATATCATAAGGTATTTCTCCCGCCTTCTTGGCGTGTCTTTGTAGTGTAGTGGCCAGCACGCTCGGCGCGTATTCGAGAGAACCGTGTTTCGAGTCCCGGTAGGAGCATTGCTTATTTTTCACATCTCCCGCTTTTAAAAAATACCTAATGTCTCTACACCATAAAACTAATAGAAACTTCTTCCTACACTTCACATAGCAAACAAATATAAATTAGAATTTTTCTTTTGTGTTATTATCATTATTGTTTTTATAAGTTTTAATAAACATTCAGCTAGTGAAATTTAATGTTTTATTATATTACTTATTTAATAGCCTAAAACGGGGGTTATTAGTCTCGAAATGGGATTTTGCGTTGGTTCACTATAAACGGCGTATCACTTTTTCAAATTATTGTCAGAGAAATTAAATAATGAGGAATCTGCATGTATGTGTGTGTGTTACTGCCACTGTGAGGAAACGACGTTACCTACAACGGTCAAATTTTGAATAACGTAGTCCTCCACCCGAAAATGTGCACCTGGAAGCCCTAAATTTGAATTTCTTATTGGCTAATTATTTCTTTCATATTTTGTAAAACTTTAATGAATTTTTTATTAACAAACTCATCAATTTGAAAGTGAGCGAAATAAAACATTTTTATTTGTCTCCAAATCGCAAGATTGTTGTAAATTGTAAGATATTTATGTTTCAGTTTTAATTATCGAACTGGGCTCTACAAAAGCAATGTGTGGCTGTGGCCAGAAATAAAATACTTTTATCTTCATGCCCAGCTTGTTGCAATTCAGTAAAGCCTAAGATACTTTCAAATGTAATCTGGATGGTTATTGAGTGATAAACTGAGCAATTTAAAAGCAATAAACCCAGTTGATAAGAATATATTTTTTTCTGCTTTTTAATGCGATTGAGTGAAATAAATATGTGTTAAAATCATGAGATGCCTAATAAGAAATATTATATGTGTTTATAAAATTACACTAATTTGACTCAGTAAAATCATCAAATCCTTTTTTTTCTTTTAATAATAAATATTTTAGGAGGCTGGCCTCGTGAGTGGCTAATTTTTTAAGACATGATGCAGATAATGCAAAAATATGTGTGACAATCCTATCGGGAATTTCCAAAATACACTGTTTGTAAATGTTTTGTGATTTTGCTCTTGAAATGTATTTTATATAGCGAAAGTTAGAAAAACATAATATTTAATAAATAAAGTTAATACATAAAAAGTTAATAATAAAAATGTAAAAACGTTATTAGCCATCTTACTAAAAGCTGAATATTGACATGATAAACTGAGAGAAGATTGAAAAACATATAAAAATATATACCAAAACTCCATCGGGAATTCTCAACATTTGCTGCTATACAATATTTAAGAATTTCGTGATTTTATTGTTAAATTGCATGTGGCGGAAATGAGAAGAAAACGATGCAAAAGAATAAAGTTAAAAAGAAAAAATATGGGGTAGCAGGAGTAAGCGCAATGGTAGAAACCTTTCTGCTTTTTTCCTTGTTTTTGTTTTGTTAAAAATGTTTTTTAATTTTATTTAAAAAATGTTTTGGCCTGTCAACTGCTTATAGATCGAGCATTTGGCCCGTATGCCATTTGCGTTTGAGACCACTGTTAAATACCAAGACTGCAAAAAACTTTGGCTACTACAGAATTCCCAAAAGCTCTACGCAATGTAAAGCCATCATAAGAACACTCAAGATATGTTTGAATGCATTATATAATATTTAAATATAACTTATTGCAAATTAACAGTTCTAATTGAGCTAAATCGGAACTTTTCGCATGGAAAACTGTAAACATTTTTGCATCTTTTTGCATTTATATATCAGTCATCGGTAACTATAATTATACCTTAGAAATCATAGTTTCTAACGTATTATTTTTCAGAATCCACTTCTTTCAACTACAATCGTCTAAAGAACTATTATAAGTAAAAAATCTGATGCGTGCCGTACATGTGTGACTTCCCTGCGTGTGATGTGTCAAATCTGAAGTGTGATTATTAAATTATGTGCCTATTAAAATATGCACATTTTTTTCTACATTTCATTTAAAGTTATTTCCTCGAATTTCATTAAAGATACATATATAATTCAATTAATTCACTTCTCGGGAAAACAAAAATGTATAAAAACTGAAAACATCTTCATTAAAAATTGTAAAATACAGAAAAATCTAAAACACTAAATACAGTTAAAAAGAAACAATTTTTACAATTAAAATTAGAGCTTCTACATAAAAACAAGCAGTTCGGCCAGCGGGCAGAAAAACTGATGTTGCGGTGCATTGCACAAAACTGAAAGTTAACTTTTGGTCCCACTGGGCAAAAACACACTGCAGTTGATGCAGAAACTGACTTAATTCATTATTCTACTAGGATTTTCAAATGGAAACAAATGGCAACTTCATTAGGCTTAATACCACTTAAATAGGTTCTAAATCGCAGTTAAATTAGTATGACAGTTATTTTTTGATAATGCAAAGGTGAAATTTAACATGTGATTTTTCAGTTTCAAAAAGAACACATTAGTAAAATTTATTAATTAAAATTTATAATTCATATACTAAGTAAAAATTTAATTGATTAGATGATCAAAATTCAAGATAATTAACTGATAACTCCTAAAATTTAAGTTTTTTTTCCAAAATTACGTGAAAGCGATTATACCACTGAACAATCATTACATCAAAATTTGTCTTCTGAAATTCTTCTTTGGTGTATTCAACATTTTTATTATTTTTCTTTCATAATGTAACACATCTTTATTGCTAAAATGATAAACGAAATTAAAAAATAAATCCTCAAACTTTAAATAACGTTTGTTAAAAAATTTGTCTAATGTGTTTATTCTGCAAGAAATAATTCTATAGAAAAATTAAAATGTAAGAATAATATTCTAAGCATTCATGGTTAAAATAACATGAATATATATGTATGAAAAAATTTGCGACAGATCTGAAGCAATTAGCTGCATTATAAAGAAATAAATATAGCTATAAAAGTATAAGTTATATATGTTTACATACTCTGTTCTCAGATTTGCAATTATTTATTCTACATCTTATTTCAAGAACATTTTATAACTAGATGTGAAATACGTGCTTATGATCAATATTTAAGGTAACACACCATTTATCTTGTGCAATTTCTTATTAGTCAGATATTTCTGTTATGCAAGAAAGCTATCCTACAGTTTTGAAGGCGAAACCAGGAGGAAAGTTCTTTTTTAATCCCCGGCCTCGAACTGAAGCATTGTTTGGCACCTTCTCCAGCTGTTGAGCTTTATCTGGGCCAAGACCCTCAATGAAAGATGCAGAACAGTAAGCACTACTAGAGCAAAACAGCTTAAGATGAAGGTCAATGTTGCTTGGCAAAACTTAAACAAACGTGCATGGTTAATGCAACTAACCTTAGCTAAAGATAAGAACTAAAAGAGATGAGACCTCACCTCTTAATTATTGCATCAAACGACCAAAATTTTGCTGGTATTAGTTTGAATTCTATATCGGAATTTAGCAACATTATAATGCTGATATTAAAATCGAAAATAACGAGTTTCTCAGTTTGACATCTTTAAAAAAAATGTTTAGAACAGAAATAAATACACTTTAGTTTCAATAAAAATAATCTTCACGATAACATCAGACAGTCGTTTAGATTTTTTTATTTCAAGGAATATTTATGGATAATTGTTATTTTTATGGATTACTATTTTTACGGATTTCTATGCATATTGTAAACGCTATCCACAAACATAACTTGGCGTAGCGACGTCATAAAAATTGTACATTGATTAAGGAAATTCGAATTTATTTTAAAGACTGCTACAAAGTTTACTTCCTGCCATCATGATGTAACGTTTAGAGGAATTTGTCTGCTAGTTCGAAACTAAGGATGAGGATTGGACTTAATTTTAAGGCCAGCTTGTGAATGAATGACTTGCTTTCCTTTACCTTTAACATAGGTCGCCCTTTGTTGCACACCTGGACAACCTTCTTAGTCATGAGCAGGTTGAATGAACGACGTGTTTATCATTTTGCGATGTATGCTTAGCAAGTACCCGGCCATTGGATTAAAAAGATAGATTTCTCTTATTTAGACAATTTCATTAAATGAAATTATTTTCTCTTTTCAGCTTTTCTAATGTTACAAGGGCTTATTTAAAAACGCTTTAAATCAACCCACTGACATTAATAATAATATTTCAAAATATTGCAAGAAGCCGTTTTTTATTACTTTCTTCTACGAAGTAAAGGAAGTATTGTAATCGCGAAATATTTCGGGCATCACATTTCAACGAAAATATTCATTTTCACCGCCTGAAATCCATTTGAACGAAGTTTTTGTGTGACATCTGTACATACAGACAGAATAAAGGACTTTTTTTACTTCCTTGTACGAAGTAAAAAGGAAGGCTCGTAATCGCGAAAAATTTCGTGTTTCATATTTTAAAGAAAATATTCATTTTGACCGCTATCGAATGCAATTTAACAATGTTTTTGCGTGACAGCTGTACGTAAGAACAGAATAAGGGACTCTTTTTCCTCAAAAAAATTATAAAACTGATTTAAAATGGATTCTGAAGAGAATTTTTTGTGGCGTCTGCGCGTACGTACTTGCGTATTCACGTACGTACGTACGTATGTATGTGTGTATATCGCATAACTGAAGAACGAGTAGCCTCAGAATGTTGAAATTTTGTACATAGGACTGCTATAACATATGTTCACCTCCTATTTTGGTGTATATATATCTATTTGGTGTAATTTTGGTGTATATATATACCAACTCTATAAATGACTAATAGAGTGGTCTCTATTAGTCATTTATCCACTCTATAAAGAGAGTCTATACTATATAAAGAGAGTCTATACAGATACTATATATACTATATAAAGAGAGTCTATACATATAAAGAGAGTCTATACTCTATAAAGAGAGTCTATACAACTCTATAAATGACTAATATAGTGGTCTCTATTAGTCATTTATCCACTCTATAACGACTAATAGAGTGGACTCTATTAGTCATTTATCCACTCTATAAATGACTGTCGGCTCAATGATCTCAGTTTCTTTATTCTTATATGTTTGTAAATTGATTGTGTTTTTCTTGCTTTAAAAATGATTGAATTATGCTGTTTTTATCTTCCGGTTAAGGTGTTTATGTCTTTAGTAAATGTGCATGCAATATTTATAGAATTATCAACAATTTAAACCGACAGTCATTTATCCACTCTGTAATGACTAATAGAGTGGAGTCTATTAGTCATTTATCCACTCTATAAATGACTGTCGGCTCAATAACCTCAGTTTTTTTATTCTTTTATGTTTGTAAATTGATTGTGTTTTTCTTGCTTAAAAAATGATTGAATTATGCTGTTTTTATCTTCCGGTTAAGGTGCCTATGCCTTTAGTAAATGTGCATGCAATATTTTCAGAATTATCAACAATTTAAAAGTTGTTTAAATGCGGCTAAGCCTAATTATTATTAACATAGTAGCCATATTTGTTTACATTTGAAAGTTAGCAGAATAGTGGATTTGTTGTCAATCTAAAGAAACTAAGCTTCGCACCAACAAAGATAACGCCTTCCTTTATTATTGCGAATTAAATCATGCTTAGAAAAACTGTTTCTTTTTTTGTTTCTTTTATTTCTTTTATATATCATTTTAGATTTATAATAGTATTTGAATAGATCATGTGACAAAGATTAGATGATTCTTCAGGTGATATAATTTTTATGCATTCTGAGTTATAAAATGAATGAGATGTAACGCTGTTTTGTCAACCTAGTGTCGCTATGGTAAACAAATATAGTGAATGTTAAAGAGTGCATTTATTCTATTGTGATTTATGAGCTATTGATTAAGCAAATTTAATTCAACCCAATAAGTTTAAATGAAATGCAAGAAAAATGCTTGTAATTTAATATTCTGTAGAAGGAAGTTATGTGTTGCACACACCAGAGTTTTTATAAAACAGATCGTGAATGGATTTAAAATGGATTCAGAAGAGGTTTTTGTGATGTCTATACCTACAAACATAAATACGTGTGTATCTTGCATAACTCAAAAATGAGTGGTCGTAGAATGTTGAAATTTTGTGTATGAGACTGCTGTAACATCTAGTTGTGCACCTTCCTTTTTCATTGCAATAGGCTGCACCAAACGTATATATGCATATATTCCACTCTGATACCCGTCTCGGTGAACTCAGTTTTTTTTATTCTTATATGTTGGTAAATTGTGTAGGTTTCTTTAGAAAGGATTGAATTATGTTGTTCTGAAGTTCCGGTTAGGGTTTTAATATCTTACGTTAATCTAAATACAATAGTTTTAGAATTATGAACAATTTAAAAGTGGCGGTAGGCCTAACGATACCTCCATTTGTTCAGACTTGAAACTCTTAGTAGAATAGTTAATTAAGTCAGTTAGAGCACTATCTTCAGTTTCTTTTTTCCCAAGTAAAAAAAAAAACTTTTAATTATATGCACCGAAACATTTGGCTTTCTGCACGCTGGATGAATTGTCTGTTTTGGGGCATGTTTTGGTATTTTATGTTTTTCTGTACTTGACAATTTTTAATAAATAAATTTTAAGTTTTATGTATTTTTGCCCGCGAAGTGAGAACTGAATTCATTGAAATGAGAAATATGTCTCTAAAGAAATTCGAGGAGGCAAGTTAAATGAGGTGCAGCAAAAAATTTATATAATTTAATAGGCCATACAAGGGAGGTGTGATGTCCATCCACACCAGATTTTTTTAAAAGCTTTTATCTAAGGAAGAATATTCTTCTTCTTGTAATGCTAACCAACCCAGATGTTTTCCATATGTTTACATAGACTACATTCAGAGGCTTTCTTCTTTACAAATTTTGTATAGTATTAAAAATGTATATCAGTACAAAAGTATATCAGCTTTTATCTTGTCATACATTGCCCGTTTTGTTTCTGTCTGAGATCAAGTAACTTGTGTGACTGTTCTAAAAGCGCATCTCAGGGTGACGAACACCTCATGTTTTTCAAAAACGAATGGTCGAACAATTTGTTTCAAAAACGGATGGCCTCAGAACGTTGAAATTTTGTATATGGGGCTGCAATAACATGCAGTTTTGCCCCCTTCATCGGCTTCACCAAGGGACAATTCAAAAAAGATATATATATATATATACTCATTCTGTTACCTCCTGGGTAAACAGTTTTTTTATTCTTATATGTTGGTAAATTGTGCATTGTTTTGCTTTAAAAGTGATTGAATTATGTTCTTATGTTTCGGTTAAGGTTTTACGCCTTTAGTTAATTTGAATGCATTATTTGTAGAATTATCAACTATTTTAAAGTTGTATAAGTGCTACTAAGCCTAAGGAAACAGCCATTTGTTTACATTTTGAAACTGGTAGTATAATAATGAATTAAATCACTTTCTGTGTAAGGTTTTAGTTAAACTAACAAAGTTTTATTTTAATTTCTATCTGTTCTCATTTCAACTTCCCGTTAGAATAAGCGCGCGTTTCAGCTTTATGCTAATTTGAAGTGGAGCCAAGTTCTACTTAAACGAGAGGTAGGAACCTCTCAGTGTGAGAGAGCTTTTAGTCTCAGACCATTGTTACTCTGTTCGACGTTCGCCTGACCAGCTAGTATTTAAATTCTAAGCCGTAGCGCCGTTACGCTATTACTTATTGAAGTAATTCTAAGTGCGTTGTTATTAGCTAAATCTTGCTACGCACTAGTGCTAGTTTAGCATAGAGGCCAACCTCGCGTTTATAGCTCTGTGAGCAACGACTACTTAATTTCTACTTAGCTCTATTTTAAATTATTTCATTGTTCAGTTTAGACCCAAGTGCGGTCATTATTTTCTGTTGTCCTTTCCGAGTTGGGAAGTGGCTGTAAATAGTAGTTTAATAAAAGGGTAATTTTAAACCCTCCTTGCACGCAGTTATTCTACCACAGAACATAGCTGCATTCAGCTCCCTGTTCAAGATCAGGACTTAAGATTTAGTTACCTTTCATGAAGATGTTCGCCAAGAATATGCACCGAACACTCAGTCCTGACATCTGTACCTTCAGTGATTTTTGCCTTCAGTGTCTTTTAGTCGGGACCAAAAGTAAACTTTCCGTTTTGTGCACTAAAAAATCTGCTTTCTTGTCCGCTGGCCGAATTGTTTAGTTTTGAGCAGAAACTCCAATTTTAATTGTAAAAGTTGTTTTTTAACTGCTTTAACTGTATTTAATGTTTTATGTTTTTTACATTTTTTTAATGAAGGTATTTGGATTACTAATTTTTGCCTTGCAGCGAAATAAGAACTGAGTTAACTGAACGAGAAATCTATCTCTAATGAAATTCGAGGAAGGAAGTTTAAGTGAAATACAGCAAAAATGTGTATTATTTAGTAGGCCGTACAAGGAAGTCATGTGGTATCCATATCAGATTTTTTAAATAATAATACTACGACTTGAATAAATTTGCATTACAGTAATTCATTGAACAAGAAGCATACATACAATAATTGAATAAAATTTATACAAAGATAAAACAGCTTTGTCTTTCGAAATTTCTTTAAAGAAAATTTGATATTATTATTAATACACATGAAACTGATATTCGTGTAATTTTTACTGCTTCTCTTCCAATTCAAATATTTCGAAATGTTTGAAGGCATATTTGAATAGAAAAAAATTTTAATCTTTCTTCTCGAAAAAATTGTTCTTAAAACTAAATCTAAAGATATGGTAAAGCTCATTCTGTTAGTCTCATTTTCTACGAAAAACGTTCTTCTTTTTCCGGTCCAGACTACTTTCATTTTCTTGGAATTCAACGTATACCATAAAGTAAAAAAGAAAACGGAGTATGATGCTGTTTTAAAGGATCGCCGTGCAAAATTGCCGCTATTGGAATCCACCCATCCTATTAGAAAAGTATATAACAAATCTCTTCTTTCCTTGCGTTGTTTTGTTCTTAGTTGAGTGTTTTTCCTTTCCTTTGGATTATTTTGCGCAGCATTTAGGGGTTGCTGGAAGAGGATGTTAGATTGTAGTGATTTTAGTATTTGGCGATGTTTCAGCACACTGAAATCATTTTCCAAAGGATAAAATCTGAACAGTTTGTTTTGGCTTCATTTATTTGATTATGCAACGCACTCGAGGACTACCTGCCTAAGAAGAGGGATGCCTTCGTAGAGGACTTCGTGAAAACTGACTCATATATACTTTACTCATATATATATTTAGGAGAAAAACAGGAAAACGCAGATGCAGTCAGCCCGTTCAATGGAATTCGAATCCTGGGCTAAACTACTAGTGTTCAGCGACTTTATCTCTCGGCCGCTGGTGGGCCTATAATCTGTATGCCCGGCAGTTGGTTATCGATGCATGCACAAGAAATACGTTTTGCAAATGCGTGTAGTTTTTAAACGATTATTTTGTATATTTTAAGCAAAATCTCGCTCCTTCTAGAATGCTACATCACACCCTTGTTTAGGGTCATACATACCGACTGTTTAAGAGGACATAATTCAAAACATTAAAATGTGGACAATTAAGGAGTACTGAATTCGTGTTTCATTTCACATGACCTTTTGAGCAAAATTAACAAAAGAAAAAATGAATGAAAGAATAAAGTATATCTCTGTACAATATTTACACTCAATCTCAAAATGTCAAGTGACTGCCCGACGTGAAATTCAGTTTCGACAACAAAAATAAAATTTTGCTGTGCACAATAAACATTTTAATAACGAAGTGGAAAATGGATATAAAATCTAGTAGTTTAAAACCTAATTTTAAGCAAATCATTTTACTATGAAAATACAACGATTAGTTTAACTTTAAAATTTAAACTTACCAAAATTTTTTAACATAACCTATTTTGCTCAAAAGCTAGGAGCCTACAAACGAAATTTGTAGAAAAATATCTGAATTTTTTAAATTCTACTCAAGTCTGCATCTTAAAACTGAAAAATGAAAAGTGCTGAAAAATTTCTCGAAAATTAAAATAAAGCAATTGGAAAACTTACTAGAATTTCTGTATAAAACAAAAGGAAATGATAATCTTGGTATCAATATTAAAATGGCACCGTTCTTCAGTTTTCCAAGGATTTGGGTATAAATAATAAAGAACACATTTCAAATGCTGTATCCGTATATGTATATTAAATAACATATTATTTTAATACTATGTCACATTATATAGCAATCCCTGTATATTAGATACCGCCTGTATTGTGATAATTGGCTAAAACATATTTTGCTTAGCCCCAATGAAAATGCAGACAAGTGTGTTGAGTCCTTAATATGTAAGCAATTACAATATTTAAATTAGGATATAATTTAAATAGACGAATTTATGATTACTGTTTCTTTGTGAAAGAAGTTTATCTTTCTGTTTTGTTGACTTCAGATATTTGTATTTGCCTTTTCATAAAAATTGCAGTCGTTTGCAGCTGCAAATTTTTCTTTTCCTCTGGGCTATTTATTTCAGGCAATCCAATATGAATAGTTAATACGCAAACGGTATTAAAGTTTCCTATGTATTCCTAGATTATTTTTCAAAAAATTGTGTAATGGCTTGAGATAAAATACTTTAAAGGCAAGGCAAAAATGAATATTTTTAAAGTTCGAAGATTTTTAACCATGCCTGGCACTGTGTACATATCAATTTCATTTTACAGTGCTAAATTCACTTTAATTAGTACTTGCTATTTAAATAATTGTGTGTGCATAATTAAAATAAATTATTTAAATTTCCAGGATAAGAATTATTTTTGCTGTTGTTAATTTAAAGCTGCTTTCATTTTATGAATTTCAAATAGGACAAAACTGTGCTTTTCATTAGAATAGGTTGAAAGGTATTGTTTACGTGGGGTTAATTGGATGAATGATGTGTTCAGGTTTTTATAAAGAATTCGATGGAAATGTCAGTCTATAAATTTGTCGTCTGTGTATGATGGTAGCAGTGGTTGGAAAATTGGGACTATAATGTACAAAAGGTGCTCATATTGTTATATTAAATAAAATATTAAGTCTATATTTTGTTTTAAAAATCACATTTGTACATTGAATAAAATAATAGTTATATCCATTAAAATATGAGATTTATAATTCTCATATTTTAATGGAAAAAGAATAAAAATACACGCTGTTAGGTTGGAAGGTTTTATAGAATTGTCACTTGGGTATGGCGGAAATTAACTGAATTCATTTTAAAACTTTCTTAATATATCATTATATATCGTGAATTATATCTTTGTGCATAGTATATTGAACGAATTAAGGGAAATAACTATCATATGCTATTGGGAATATTTTTAAAAACCTGAAATTTTATGATAGTTAGGTATTGGAAATACTACACGCAATTAAATTTATAACATTTTTATAAAACCATGTGAAATTTAATACTTCGTGCATGCTCAGATTTATAGAAAATTAAATAAATTTAGTGGCTGTTGAAAAAATGAGTCAAATATGTTTTTAGATCAAGCTATTTTAATACACAAACTGGATTTTCTTTTAAAGTACAATCACACTTCTTGTCCCCAAAATCAATCTTATATTCTTTCTCTTCACTCTTACCTATGACAATTTTAGTTTTTAACTTCGTCAACTTTATTTGAAATTTGATTTTTCCGAATTCTCATAAAATTTGCAGTTGGGCTGCTTGTGCGTAATTATTTCTGATATTAACATTATAAATGCTAGACAGGATTCGTGTTCAATATTTCGGAACCATGGAATTTGACATGTTTTCAGAATCCTTCCTTTATCTTTGCAGTGAAGTATGGGGAAAATTTTAAAGAAACCGCCAATGAAAGGACCTAGTTAAAAAAATCCATCTCTAAAAGCATCTTATTGAAAGAAACCATTACTAGATTTATGTACTGCTGCCATAAAGGAATATACTAGGTTGAGGACGATGTTCAAATATGTCTGAGCGTATAGTACGTGTTGTATTTGGAGCTTATTCTACAGGAATACATGCAAGTTCGCGTTCTACATGTATGATCAACAACAATAAAGGTTTCGACTACCCATGCAGTTTCCATCATTTCTCATAGCCCAGTATCGACAATTACGTGTACATTGCAAGCATTTATGGCAATGAATGCTTTGAGTTCAGGTTCACGAATGGTTTTCTGGGTCAAGAGGGCACAAAGACAAAAGGGTGCCGGTACCCCAAAACATACATTAAATCATGACTGAAATTTTAGATAATATGTGGTCCTTCTGGCCCTGTGTATGAAACAGTTTAGCATTTTCTCAGATTTAGCATCATGACGCACTGCTGACACATGTTTGTTAACCAGATATTCGGTTGCAAGGATAAAATAGTTGCCGAAATCATATAAATCCTCCGCTTTTCTCATGAAAAGATGGAAGGAAATATGACTAGCAGAACTCCTATACAGGTATTTAAATCGATATCGTTCACTGGTTCAGCATTTTACCATCAGGGGCTATTAGGTACATAAATCTGCATAATGCAGAGCCTGTTGTAGTATTTTGGCCGATCTTTATGAACTATTTCAAAACTCTACATTTGTAAAATTCGTATCTTAATGTTAAGAATTAAAAACTCACTTCTTCTGGAACTTGGATTTCTTCTTTTGCCACATCGTATATATTGTGATTGAAATATCAATGACACATGAATTTTGTTCATTATAGTACTGAAATATAAAATATCTGATATGGGCACTACATGTCTTCCTTGTACGGCCTGTTAAATTATACACACTTTTTGCTGCACTCATTTAAACTTTATATTTTCTTTATTGATATCTTTCTATTTCAATCAATTCAGTTCTCACTTCGTGGCAAGGCAAAAATGCATAAAATCTCAATCTTCACTAAAATTTCAAAATATATGAAAAATTAAAACACCAAATACAGTAGAAAACAATTAAAAACATTTACGATAGAAATTAGAGTTTCTACCCCAAAACAAGCAATTCGACCAGCGGGGAGAAGACCAAATTTTCGGGGCACAGAACTGAAAGTTAATTTTTGCTTCCACTGGGCAAAAAGGTACTGAAGTTGGTGCACAAACTGACCTAATTCACTCTTCTGCCAAGAGTTTCAAACGTAAACAAATAGCGGCCTCGATAGGCTTATGGCATTTGATGAACTTTTAAATTGTTGATAATTCTACAATTATTGCAACTATATAAGAATAAAATACTGAGGTCACCGAGTCTCGTAACAAAATGGAAATATATACATATATATGTTTGGTGCGGCCGATTGCAGCGAAAAACGTAGGCGCACAGCGACATGTTATAGGACACCTGTATGCAAAATTTGAACATTTCAACATTGTACGGCTACTCGCTTTTGAGTTATTAGAGATACATACGTACGTAACAGACGTCACGAAAAAATCTCTTCTTGCTCCATTTTAAGTCCATTTTAAAATCCGTTTTGGAAAACAGAGTCGTTTATTCTGTCCGTACGTAAAGATGTCACGTAAAAACATTTTCCATATGGGTACGAGAATGGTCAAAATGGATATTTTTGCTGAAATATGACACCCAGAATTTCTCGCGATTACAATACTTCTTTTACTTCGTACAAGGAAGTAAAAAGATAGCTTTGGATCTTCGAAAAGGAACTAATCTGTTTCACAGTTATTAATTCAGTTAAAATTCCAAATTAAATTATAAATAATTGAGGGAAGGTTGCAAAACAGCTTCAAGAAAATTAGAAAAATGGATAGTGTGAAAACATTATAAAAAACCTGGATAAATTCTCGACAGTTGTAAAACAGTGAGCGAAACTGAAAATGCTTCTCTATGGATATCAGATCTGCATATTAAAAAATAATTTTAATTAAAATCTTTTAATAATATTATTGTTATACATTTTATAATATTATTATATTATTCTTTTATAATATATTATTATTAAACAGTTTTAAATTGATAGTTATTCTAATTTAATTACTTAGTACATCGTGGCATTATAAGATATTTTCTCCAACCTTTTCTGCATGCCTCCTTGGTGTAACGGCAACACAATCGGATCGTATTCGAGAGCTCCAGGTTCAAGTCCCAGCGAGGGCACTGCACATTTTTCATGTCTCCTGCTTCAACATAACCTAATTACTCTACAGTGACGCATGCTTATTCTTCACCACCAGGATTTGGGTCCACTATTTCCCAGTCGCCCAGTCGTTCGAGATAGTATATGAGGTGTTTTCCCCCTCTTTTCTGTATGCCTTCGTGGCGTAATAGTAGCACACTCGGCGTGTATTCGAGAAGTCCAGCTTCGAGTCCCGGCGAGGTCACTGAGAATTTCCTCAGTTTCCTTGTTTCGAAAAATTGTAAAGTAACTGCAGTAAGTACAGTGGCGCCCGAACTAAAAGGGGATGGATTATGATTCTTCGCCACCAGGATTTGGCTATTGGGTCCCTTAATCCCCAGTTCTTTTTAAAAAGGGGAGTTTATGAGGTATTTTCTCCCTCCTTTCTGCATGCCTTCGTAGTGTAATAATAGCACACTCGGGGCGAATTCGAGAGCTCCAGGTTCGAGTAGCGGGGAGGGCATTGCACATTTTTCATATCTTCTGCTTCAAAATGACTTAATGGTTCTACAGTGTTAACAAGAGTCATTTCTTACTAAGCATGTCGAATTAATATATTTTATCATTTCAAAACCTTTGTTGCTTCCGTGTTAAGGTCTTTAAGAATTATCTCTTCTTCTAATTTTTTTTTATTTTTATTTTGTGTTTTTTAATCAAATTTTCATTTCTTATTACTTTTTTATACGTTTTTTTTTCTGATTTTGACGCTATAATTTTGCTATTTTGTGCACTACTTACTACGGCTCGTATAGTTTGGGCTGATAAAGACGCGGATTACTTTGATTAATTTTCTGAGATCATTTTATATACACTTGTATTTGTGTCTTCGTTGGTTCAGAAATAGGCTGTTTAATTTGCTTCTTTCTTTGCCCCAAATCTCTCACCATGCAGCGAAAGACGTAAATTTCTTTTTTTCTTTTTGATTATGACGTTTTTTGAGCCTTTCATGCAGTTTGCCACTGTGCTTCTTTTTATTTTTCATTAGGTTTATTCCGAACTGAATATGTGATGCATTTTAAACGTATTATTTTAATTTGTGTTGCATTATTACAACTATCCTGCTTTCAGCGCTCAAGATTATTAGATTTTTAACTGCTTTTCACTTTGTATTTATTCATTTATATATATATATATATATATAACGCGAAATAAAATTAAAAATTAAATACGACTTCAAGATCAATTCCGCATTCAATTCAGAATAAACCACACGCAAAAATTAAGAAAAACTAAAAAACAGAGACACAGTGGTAAACTTGAGGAAATGGCGGGGAACGAATTCCAAAACCAAAAATGAGAAGTGTTTTTTTACTTTTCGCATGTGATTTATTTTGAATTGAATATGGAACAGATTTACGCAACAGAAACGCATTTATTTTTTATTTTTTATTTTATTTTGCACTATTACCACTTCTTGTTGCTGCTATCAGCACACAACTGGATTGGGTTTTGAACTGTTTTTTACTTTGCATTTATTCCTTCATATGTATTTGCGGTTGTGTGTAAAATAAAAAATATGCAAATCCTCTTTGAAATTTAATTTAACAATAGCCTCTAATGTGGGTAATTCCTCTTTGTATTAAAAAATAGTAATAACTTTTTCTGGCCTTCGTTATTTCTAGATCAGTCTATGTCACATGGCTTGCGTAACTCTGATGACGTAGTTAATTCAGAACCTGAATTCAAAATTTCGATAACTGAAAATTTTCTCTTAATAAGCAACCTAAACCCAAATCTCTTGTTGATCAGCCTCCATATTGTATATTTACGCTTTTTAGCTTCTAATTGTCTTCCTGTTAAGATGTTATTCCGCTCTTCTCTCTTTCTATCGCAAGAGTATCAAAAATGTAAATCTTCTTGAATAGGCATGATTAGAGTGCCAATTGCGGCCACAAATTTCAATTCTAATAAAAATGAGTGTCTAATCTTATAAGGTATTTCTCCCGCCTATTTCGGCATGCCTTCGGGGTGTAGTGGTCTGCATGCTCGACGCGTAACCGAGAGGTCCGTGGTTCGATTCCTGGCGAAGGTGTTGCTCATTTTTCATGGATCCCGCTTCGAAATAACCTAATGTCTCTACAATCTTACTCGGCTTCCAACTTTCCTCTTCAGTATGGATCTATAGCCATCAATATATATATATATATATCTATCAATATATATATAGATATTATAACATTTTAAATTGCTCAAGTTCTTATTTTGAATGTGACTTTGGATTTCAAGGAAGAAAGTTTAGTTTTTTAATAATAAGATCTTATATAATTAAACTGTTATATTATGTAATTGCAAAATATTTTTACTTGGTTTATAAGCAACTTAAATTTTTTGTTAACCGATTTACGGCAGATATTTCACTTTAATTGCATTATTTTCTCTAGCACACACAAACAAACAAAAAATGTGTCAAAGATCAAAATTTACTCACAACGGGGCATTAATGAATTAGCTATAGATGATAGTGCTAATATTCTGCTTTGCTGCTAAGTTCTTAAATTGCTCTCGTTCCCTCATCTAGAAACAAATTAAAAAATTAGAACTGTATAATTTTAGATAATATGTAAATTTTCGCTATTGATTGATGACTAAAAATGATAGCAAGAAATAAAAATATTAAAATTTTGTTTCTGAATTAGTAGTAAATTTGCATGCCATTTATTCAACTATAGGATAAGAAAGTAAACTGATAGAATCGTATTACTTGAGCTTAATATAATCTAAAATCGGAAATAATTTATCTCAATTAGTACTATTGCTCATTCCAGTATTTAAGTACTAAAATAAGTGCTTTATGCTAGCGCACTTCAATTTATTTCAATATGCAATCACGTAGTAAGCACTATGGCTTATAATTTTAGCTGCTAGCTGGTCAGACGAACGTCGAGCAGAATGACCGTGATCTGAGACTAAAGCTGTCTCACACTAAGAGGTTTCTACCTCTGGTTTAAATAGTACTTCGCTGTACTTCAAAATTAGCATAACTGAAAACGCGCGCTTCTTCTGACGGGAAGTTGAAACAGAGAAGAGATAGAAAGATTTAAATTAAAATAAAACTTGGTTAGTTTAACTAAAACCTTACAAAACGATCGTGTGAAATTAGAAGTATTTAATTTGCAACACTACTAATGTTTGTGTTTAAGGCAACATTTTTATCTAATGTTTAACGTTTTGGTGTGCGCAGGTTTTCGTAGAATAACCAGTCAACCATTAAGAAATATAGGGTAAGGTTTCTTTCGATGGGCCAATTAAACAAAATTATCCTTAAAATCTTAAATTTGACAATTTTGTAGATGTTAATGTAAACATTACTTTTCATACTACACATATCTAGAAATAGAACGTTACAATTGTGAATTGTTATTGTTACATATTAGAAAAATAAAAATAAGTGCAGCCAGTAGCTGTTTTCTTTTTAATAGAATATCATCTTAACAAAAGTCAATGAAAGGTTTAAAACCATTTTGAGCACGATTCGTAAATATAAAGTTCTGATTAGAAACCAACACAGACAACCACTAATAGTTTATACTTATTTTTACAATAAAGAATATGACATCATTATGTGATTACAGATTTAACTACTCCTGATAGCTCTTTACTAAATCAGGTATAGTGACATTTTATTCTTCATCTCGAAAAAGTGGCAAAATATTAACTTCGATATGGTTTCCATGGTTGCGCCATCAGCCTATTTATAGCAATGCAAGCTGGCTCATTGAAGGCAGCTAGCAGTTGGTATGTAATACGTTCGTGACTTCGGTTATAAGAAAGTAAACAACCATCGTTAATGTATCCAAATAAAACTGATTTAACACAGTTTAAAATATTATCAGATACAACTAAAGCACTATTAACGTCTCATTGATATCCATACTTTGTCACATCGATAAATTAGAAGAGAATACAAAAATTTATATTGTTGCGTGCGTACGGGTTCGTTATGGATTGAATGCACAACTCATAAAACGTTAACAAAAATTTATTCTTTCCACCAGAAATAAATCAAAATGCTGAAATATTTCTTCAGAGATATTCGCACAATATCACAATATCTCAAACGTTTAACAAAAACTCAGTTCAAAACAGATAAAATAATTCTATCTCACGGCGAATTCGCTACAATCAATAACAGCATTAAGTAAACAAACAGCAGTTTGCTTTTTACAGCTACAACTACAACCACAACAACTGAGATGAGGTGTTTAAATTCGGCTTTTATAAGCTTTTTAATTATCACTAGAGCAATCTCGATTTTTCTAGATTTTTCTGGATGGCAACTGTAATTACGAGATATTTATTTATTAAACATTAAATGCACGCGCTCTTTTATTTTATTTTTTTTTTCCGACGTAGCTTTCTCTTCAAAAATCGTCTGCGTTGCACGGGAAATATAAAGCAACTTTAATTACAATTCAAAATAAATAGCCAAATAAATGTGAAATCTGTAACAATAGCTTGTAAACCAAGCTTGTTTGAGCGTGAATCAACTCACAGTCAAGATGGTGGATTTCAAACTTCATGTAGTACACCAAACAGTCAGCGCATAATAAAATAATGGACGTGGCTCAACGAAGGAGCCAGCCTATCGATAGCAACTTTATCCTGTAAATTCATTAGAAAAGAGTTTCTGTTCCTAATTTTCATTTGTGAACGTGTAGTGTTATTGGGCTTTGTAGAAGTAAAAAGTCTTAAAAATGAGCAACGCCTTTGCCGAAATACGAATTCTGGACCTTCCCAACGGTAGTCGGACGTACTTTCCAGTTACACCATGAAAGTATACGGTAATGAGAAGGAAAATAACTCTCAGATATTTTTAAATTAAGGAAGCATTTCAAAGCTTTCTTCATAAAATCTTCAGTTAATCATATTACTCTGACAATGAAATAGATTTCCTATTTTCTGATTCCCTTTGCAACCCAGAATCAATCACCATCGTTACTTAAATTCAGCATTTTTAGCTTAATATAATTTTGCATAATATACTTTCATGTATAATTTTTCTGAAAACAATTACGTAGCCATTACAGTTTGGGAAGGGGGGACATTTTTTAAATGAGTAAGGAAAATTACGTAGCACTGTAATCTGAAACAAAACAATGACAAACAAAAAAGTGCAGAGTAAATAAGAAACAAGAGGCAATCTTTCTACCCTTTATCTTTTATTCTTATTTGGTTGCGATATCTGGCAACTGATAACAGATTCTGAAGCCTTGTCTTCTTACGTGCCGGATGTCTGATGCTTCTGTTGTCTATACCCCAGGCAGTCATTCGCAGTCCAGAATCCATTCCTCGCGTCTCAGCCATAACAGTCATCGACCGGTGCAAATGGCACTTCGCCTTTGCTGATGACAGTCAGCATGCATTCCACTGAGAAGCAATCTGGCGCAAGCCTGTTAGGTTACTTTATATTTTGTTCTATGTGGACTGTTATTTTGCTAAAAAAGTTGTATTTTTTATGATGGATTCTCAGCTTTCAGGTACCCAAGAATCAGAAACACAGTTGTTTGAATATAACGAAATTTTTTGTGAATTGGCCTATTCGAAATTTAAGTCAGTAATGTTCTGAGCAACTTTCTGATATCGACTTTTTTTTTGTTTTGTTTCATCATCTGACTATCGATAGAAGAGTCTCTCTGTGATTCTGAAACAAGCTGTCAGGATTTTCTTCCTTATTGTGTTTAATTGAATAGAAAATTTTATTAAATTTAAAATATATCTAAGTTGATCTCGAAAATAACATTCGTTTTTCCGCGAAATTTTACTCGTTTTCTTTGTTAAATTAAAATAAAAAATATTGAATAAAGGTGTTTTCGTGTTCTACATTGCTTATTTGATTTCTGTACTGAAAGTTAAGTAATTATATTTATTAATATTATAAAATAACTGTATAGAAGTGAATTTTCTATGAAAAAATACACAATTATTAGTCCAAAGGGGCTTTGTCCCTGAAGGACTATTGTTTTCGTTTTTTGATTTTGCGTAGGAAACATTAAATGTCGGTTCACTTTTCAAACTGTTGCTACCAAATGTTGCAGCCTGTATAATATTTAAAGAAATTAAATAATGAAGAATGTGCATAAATATACGTATGTTTCTCGCATTGTGATAAAACGACGGTACTTAGAGCCATTGAATTTTGAATGACGTAATCCTGCTGCGAATGTAGGCATCTTAGACGGGCCCAAATTTGGAATTTGTTTTATTATCGATATCATATTTTGTAAAACTTTAACGAATTTTTGATTAACAAACTCAAGGATTTCAAAGCGAGCAATGGCAACGTTGTACAAAAAAAAAAAAAAAAAAAAAAAAAAAAAGAATTATGCCTAGTTGTAATTATTATACTTTTTTAAAAAAACATTTTATTTAACTGAATTTTATAGTTTAAGTGCGAAGAACATGATATTTAATAAATAAAGGTAGCCCACAAAAGTTTGAAAAACGCCCCTTTGCACATAATTTAAAATCTGAAACCTTTCAGATTTTCTTTTTTTATTTACAAATAAAAATAAAATTCACAAACGAATGGCATCATATTTTCATAATCAAATTTTCAAATAAAATAAGCAGAATTGAAAGAAAAGTAAAAAGTACATAGTGATGAAAATAATGCTATTATACATTTTTGTCAGAACTCAGTTTGGATTAAACCGGATAAATATAGCAACTTTTTCTAGTGTAAAAAAAGCTAAGAGTTTCAGATTTTAATGACTGCCCAAAAGTGCTCTTTTGGTTTAATGTGATTTATCAGTAGAGATTATCGAGAAAGATAGCTCAGGTAAAATAGCGAAACGTTCTGTAAAATATTAGATGAATGCAGATTTATACCAACATGACAACTTTATATATCTTGCGTATATTTAAAAAGTAAAAAACAATATGTAACGTAGTTCTATAAAAGTATTCAATGTTTTTACTAAAATAGATATGTCGCCCACCAACGGCCGAGCGGTAAAGACGCTGAACACTGGTAGTTCGGTTCGAGGTTCGAATCCCGCGAACGGGCTGGCTGCATGGGCGTTTTTGTGGTTTTCCCCATGTGTAACATGTATACGAGTCAGTTTCCCTTAGAAAGTCCTCCACGAAGGCATCCCTCCCTTTAGGCAGATAGCCCTCGTGTGCTTTGCCATAACTGAATAACCTAACTTAAAAATAGATATTTCATGAATTAAATACACTTTACTTAACATAATCAGATTAAAAAGTGAGAAATAATACATTTAATTCTTTTAAATAGTTTTGGTCAGTAATTAATGACAGGCAGGTTAAATGTGAAAGAATATTATCTTACGTTTTTCCGAATAACATCAGACTCGAATGAAAAGTGAAGGAAAGCATTCATATATATGCAAGTGAACAAATATGAATATATAAGAAATGTATATATGAAATGCATAATGTTTCACATATGAAAGTGAAAGAAATCAAAATCGTGTTTCCAGGCTAATAGTCTTCTCGGCTAAAAAGAACGAAAGAAAAAAGATTTAATTTCATATTCAGTAAATTATAACTTCCATTGTCAGTAAAATAATTGTTAGTAATAATAATATGCTGCAATACTACATAATACAATAACATTTTGAGGATTAATTTGGCATGTCCTCTCCAACGAAATCAGCATACGATATTGCTGATGGTTGGGAGTGTTTAAGTACAATAGATAAAAAAAATTCCGTTTCTTAAAAAGCTAACTACTTTTTACTATTAAATATGTGTACTTTCAATAACAAGAATGCATTTATAAGAAAATATGATAGCTGCTGTAAAAAATAATAGTCGGCATCAAAATTAACATTCTAAATTTGGTGATCTCCCCTTAAATGCATCTGTTCTCCCGAATTCGAGATTTTTCTACGTTACGTAACGCTGCTTGAAAAGTGCAACCAAAGCTAATACTAACGAATCATAGTTTGTCTCTAGAATCGCCCCTACTCTGGTATAGATACTCTGACGAGCTAGTTACGTCACCTTCTTTTCCTAGCTTCTACCTTGCTAATACCTGCTCCTAGCTTTGCTTTCTTGTCTAAAATGATGTCGCCTCCGTTAATCTGTGTATATGAGAAATTATTGTAATTGTTTATGATTGAAAAGTATGTTGTCTACGAAGAATGAATCTAATGTGAATAGAAATAAATATGGTAATTAGCTGAACTTGGATTGCGTCAACATCTTTGCACTCGACTAACGAAAGCTGCTAAAAGTACAGGTGTTAACTGCGCATCAAAATATACATCCCTCGGTCACGACTACGACTGCAAAGCTGATTCCTTCTTCTATATTTTCCCGAAATCATTACATTACATATATATACGTACGTACGTATATATATATATATATATGTACGCATGAATCAAATGCCGTACAGATGTCATGAAAAAAATCTCTTCTGAATCCATTTTAAATACAATTTTTTATCCGTTTTGGAAAAAAGAGAGCTTTATTTTGTCCATATATACAGATAACACGCAAAAATATCATTCAGATGGATTCGAGATCGATACCCGAAATTTTTTGCGATTATAATACTTCCCTTACTTCGTACAAGAAAGTAAAAATTATTATTGGACTATGATGATATTTTAATTAACATGATGGATACTAACTCATACTTCTGGTCTAGAAATTATCAATAAAAGAAAAAGGCATTTTTCTCTTCAACTTCACTCCTATTAGAGATTTTTTTTAAATATTCACTCAGTTTTGAATTGCACCTAAAAACCATGATTTAGGTAAAATTTAAGCCGCTAAATATCGAAAAATGTAGAATAGAATCGAGCTTTTCTAATTTTCTGCAAGTACTCAAGTATACTGGATGTCTATGCAAATATCGTTCATGCTTATTATTACTAGAAAATAAGTGAAAAAAATAAACCTTTACGAGGATAAAGATAACGACGAGGGCATTTAGATATTATTATATAAAAGAGTTTAAAAAGAATGTGAAAATTTTCGATTAGTTGAGCACAACATTTCCTTGTTGTTGCTTTTTTCATAGGTACTTGTAATAGTATGGCTTTATTTCATTGATATTTTATGACTGAGTTTAGAGAGAGAGAGATAGTTTACCAGCATTAGTTATTTTGCTAGTTGAAGTAAATCATGCTCTTAGAATATGAAGAAATGCTTAGTTCAGCCATTTGTATTGTAGTCTTCTGCGTCGAATCTATTTAAATCTGAAATTCAACTTCTGTTAACTAATTCACGAAAATGGTGGATTTTAAATTTGAAAGTGCAAGTGTGCTTTGTTGAGTTTAAATCTTTTAATAAAAAGATTGTTTAAACCATTTTTTTCTGTAAGGAGTGCAAAGAGGTTCAGTACGTTTCTTGAAGTGTCCTCTTCTTTCTCCATTACAGAATCATGTAGCAATTCATTTAACTTCTGCTACGTTAAAGGCTGTTTATATTCTTCACTATCGCTGCTTTAACCGTAGACTGATGTTATGAGATCTTTTTGTTCATATTTCACGATCACCATTCTTGACTAATACTTTGATTTTTCTTTCTTCCATATCTGAAAATCTTTCACTGTCTATTGCTTTTGCAGTTTGTACGATTTCCTTGGCTTCATTTTCAATCAATGGAAATCCTTTAAAATTGCTGAATCCTTCTGGCCAGAGCTGACCATTCATGGTCGGTGAATTCACGTTTTCCCATGCGAGTTCAATTATTCTATGCAGTGTTTTATTTATTTATTTATACAAATGCCAGGCATTTGGCCACTAAGCCATTAGTCTTGATCTTGCTTCCCAATACTTAAGAACAATAGAATTAAAAGATAATAGTGCGGTGCATTCGTCAGTATGTTCCTTATCAATGGACTGTCTAGAGTTACAAACAGTACAGACTGAAAAGTCCTTAAGTCTAATTTTAAAAAGACGGGCAGTCAGACAATTGTGCCCAGCCAAAAGATGAAATAACGCCGCGGCTATAGGATGAGCAAAATCTGGAATAAATGGTTTTGAACACGTGAGAAGTCCCAGGCCTTTCCCTTTTGATAGGTAGAAGGCAAACCTCCTCTTAAATTCTAATTAGGATTTTTACAGAATTAACGTCACAGGGTTATTGTGGTTTGTGGAAGAGTCGTTCCTTTCTTTGCCAGGAAATCGGCTCTTTCATTTCCCTTGATGCCACATTGAGCATGAACCCTCTGCAAGATAACTGAGTCAGCAAAAGTGTAGAGAATCTTCATACATTCTCAAATTCTTTCGGAAGTACAAACTTTATTGTTGGAGATTGCCCGCAAAGCGGCTTTGCTGTCAAACAAAATAACAGCCGGAGAAAAATTACTCTTCCGAGAGCCAACAGATTAAGAGCAATAAATATAACCTCAGCTTCACCATAAAAATTGATAGTATCTCTTCCCACTGCCTTAGGGAATAAAAAATAATTCGACTAGATTCCTTCACCAGCCCCAGTCCCTAGCTCAATGATGGATCCACCGGTGTAACATGAATCCAGAGGTTGCTGGGATACCTTCTCTCGATAGTTCATAAGCAATGGCTCTGATCTTGGCAGTGGGCATCTCACACTTAAAAAATCTTCTCGTCAAGTTCAAGATATTCACAGAAGTCACCGTATTCAAGACAACATAAGGGTACGTCATTGCATTCATTTCTCGAACAAGGTCAGGGTCTTCTGCTTATTGGTAACCAATTTGATTGAAAGCGACTTTAAATTTCTATCATTGTTAAAATTGTAATTCCTCAATATTTATTATTTGAAAGCCTGCAAAGTTTTTGAAACAAAATTGCGGATTTTTTACGAATATCATGCATGACAGAGCAATATTGGTTAACGCTTCCATAGCCTCTATGGGGCTGAAATAATAAAAAAGAAGAAGGAAGCGAGGCAACGCTGTGACAAATTTAGCTTTAACTACGGTGCACCACGAGGAGACCTGTCACGTTACACCCCATGCACAGGCTCGGACTTAGAGACACAAGGCCCCTAGGCACTTGACATTTGGGCCCCCCACCATCTCGAAGCTATTTTAAAAATTTTGCAGATTAAATGCACTAGTACAGAACATATAATTTTAATCGACTTTAATGACTTTAATAAACATCAGTATTCAGAATAATACAGTCTATGTTACTATAGTTACGTTATTCTATACAATTCATAGAATCATACGACGAACTTTCTTCTGTGCAAAAGAACGAATGACGTTATCATAGTCAATTGACTGCATTATTTCTGACTCTGTGTATATTACAGAGAGTGAATTGAGGCTAAAATTTAAAAATATTTATTATAATATTATTTTCGATAAAGCTTCTTTATAATGCAAGCCAGGCTTTTGAGCTTATGTAAAGATTCCGCCACCGAGGCCCCTAGGCCCGGGGCCTTGTAGGTCTAGGCAGAAATCTGGCACTGCCCATGCAGTGTCTTATGTTGAACTGCTTCCAACATGTCATTAGTGTGTCGTAGTTTCCTTTACCTAGTGCTTTATTTGCAGATATATACATACAATAGGCTCTGAATGTTTTTATGATTCTTTGATCCACTGAGTTGGATAAAGGAAGTGGTATTCGGTGGAAGGAATAAAATCTTTAGATGTGGATGCAATATTATGAAGGCATCA
>KK112313.1:612633-642119 GCA_000611955.2 Stegodyphus mimosarum
CTGAAATTAGCTGAAATTTGTCTGTTCTGAGTAGTGTTTGACTTTTTTTAAGAATGAATTTTCAAAAACTAGCCATTAAAGAAGACTGTCACAACTCGGCCGACGTTCTCCAACGTACGAAATTCTAGCGTTGGACAGATTAAATGGAGACAATTAAGATAACACGCATACGCAAAATCGCGTTCCACAAGTCCGCGTTCGGCAAGGGTTTACTATGTAAATCACAGTTTACTGTTTAATGAAATATTAATGACCCGTTGAGAGGCGAAGTATCATCACGAACATGCACGATGCTTGCCCCCCCCGCTGTTTTTTGGCTCAATGCCAAAGGTATCTTCAATGCGAGTTCTGCCTTTCGCTAAGGTTATTCAATTGCTTAGCTAATAATTTCCATTAATACGTAATTACACATATTTAAGCTATACCGATTATTATAACTCTTAATATTTCTGTAAGCTATTTTTGATTTTTTTATAATATTTAGCTGCACTTTATAATAAGGGAATAATTTTAACGGAGATAGAAATATTAATTATTGAATAGTCGAGATTCTTATAAATTCGAATATTAGTCCAAAATAAAATGTTTTCCAGTATAGAAAGATAGAAATGTCTCTGTACAATGTCAGTTCGATGTACTTGATGCACTACAGCAAAGATGTCATACTCACTCCTGACTCTGGACCGAAATATCAGAGTTCAGCGAGATTTTCAGCTTGTTTTGTCACTGATGGATCTTGCAGACTGTAAGCAAAATATATGCAACCTTCTAAAAATCTAGTTAGGCATAATTTTTGCTTTGTTTGTTTCAATTCGTCTCGTAACCTATTTATTACGATAGTAAAAGAAAACTATTCGTGTCCTGTGCATTTAATTTTTTATTTATGTTTACATGTTTTCTTTTTCTCATTAATACCATTTTATGATTGTGTATTTCTTTTATTTGTGATACAGTATGCATATACAATTACAATTTTTAATATTTGAACACTATATTTACGTGAAGCTATCTGCCATTTTGATTTCAGTTTTCTGGACAAAATAAAACAACGAATTTGTAATTTAAAGATAGTAAGACTATCAAAGACTACTGGTAGGTAGACACGGAACAAATTTTCATGAACGGGTTCGCTGCATGCGCGCTTTGTGATTTTAGTCCTGCATAATGTAGGGTTGGCGCCAAAACCGTTGCAACCGGTGCCGGTGTACCGGGTAACAGAATTTAGGGGTGGTAAATGTTTTAGAATTTAGAGAAACACCGGGATGCAAAATTTACGAATGGCGATTTTTTTAATTTAGGGCAGCAAAACTATGGGACAGCAAAATTTTTAGAATTTAGGGAGGCCATCGGGCAGTAGAATCGAAGATTCTCAGAAACTGTACAAGATGGCAATATGCTTAGCGCTGGCGTAAATGCGAGTCAATTGTTCTTATACCATTCTCCACAGACGAATCCATTCCCTTCAATAGACGATTTGAGAAATTATTTTTACCAGCTGAACATTAATTTATATGCTTCTGGTTTTCCCTCTAATACTGATGATCTCCTACTACAGGGGCGTAGCTAGAGCGAGGGCAAGAAGAAACATCTGTCATATCAGGGGAACAGCATCCATCCGAGCAACCAGGGGGCGATGATCTTACGAATCTGGTCTTACAAATTTTTAGAATAAAATATTTTCCAATTATGGCAAACAAGAGGGGCACGAGATCTTCAGTTTTCCCTGGGCGCTGAAAAACCCTAGCTACAGCTCTGTTCTGCTACCAAGATAGTAAGAATTAGCTGAATGCCAGTAACATGCTCCAGGCTCAGATTCTTATTACCAAATTAGTTGAGAGAATATATTTCCAATGTGTAATATGAATGCGAGTCAGTTTCCCTTGAAAATTTCTCCACAAAGCGTCTGTCCTAAAAGATGATCTCGAAGCAATTGTTGATCAAACCAAGAAGCCAATCCATATTTTTAAATGCAGTTTTATTATTAATCTAATTTAATGTTGTCTTATGTGATATAGCTTCACACGGCAGCTGTCATCAATTGTTCCATGTGGCTTCAATGTATTAAATTTTGTGAAATTGACGCGCAGCTAGAGAATAATTTTTATTAAAAATATCAAGTGCAACAGCACAAATGTACATTCACCCTTTTCTCATTCTACAAGTAGGTACCTTTTTTAAGTTGTACTTCTTAAAGTGGTCATAGAAAAATCGTTTTTTTTTTAAATACATTCTTTAATATCAGTTAACTTTAAAATTAACGGAATGAAATTTTAAAATATATTCTTTCATATTAGGTACTTAGAGGAATCAAACAGAGATTGATTTTAAAAAGTTCTTTCATTATCAGTTTTGTTTTTTATTCTGGGTGCCATATATTTCAAATATCGATGACCGTTATTGAATGCAATTTAACGATGTTTTGGCATGGTATCGCGATAACAGACATGTTTTTAACAATGTTTCTACCAAAGAGACAATGCTTTTGACAAAGACAATTTTAACGATGTTTTTGCATTCTGTACGTAAAGACAGAATAAAGGACTCTTTTTACCCCAAATGAATTATAAAACTGATTTAAAATGGATTGAGAAGAATTTTTCCTTAGCGTCTGTACGTACGTACGTATGTATATATGTATCTCGCATAACTCAAAAACGAGTAGCCTTAGAACGTTGAAATTTTATATATAGGAGTGCTACAGTATGTAGTTGTGCACCTCCTTTGTATATATATGTATAATATTCTCTATTCGTAAAAAGCAAAGATAAATTTAAAATTTAATTAATTTTAATTGCAAAAAAATATTATACATATATATATATATATATATATAAATTTAACAAATATTCTCTATTCGTAAAAACCAAAGATAGATTTAAAATTTAATTAATTTTAATTGCAATAATAAAATACACACACAGACACACACACATATATATATATGCCCACTTTGTTACTCTGCTCAGTGAGCTCAGTTTTTTTTATTCTTATGTGTATGTAAACTGGGCATTTTTTGCTTTAAAAATGATTGAATTATGTTGGTCTTACCTTCCGGTTAATATTTTTATGAGTTTTGTTAACCTGAATGCAATAGTTGTAGAATTATCAGCAATTTAAATGTTGTTTCAGTGCGGCTAAGCCTAATTTTTTTACCATAGCAGCCATATTTGTTTACATTTGGAACTAAGCAGAATATTGGATTTGCTTCCGGTCTTGAGAAAGTAAGCTTCGCAACAACAAGTTAACGTCTTCTTTTATTATTATGAATTAAATCATGCTTAATCCATTCTGGAATTATCATTTAAGTTATTAAATTATCCTACATATTAAGTCAGCATAGCGTCCACAACAAATTAAGTCGATTTCTACAACTTCAGTGTCTCTATTGCCGAGTGGGGCCAAAAAAAGTAAACTTTCAGTTTTGTGCACTGAAAAATCTGCTTTCTTGTACGCTGGCTGATTTTTTTTTTTTTTTCGTAGGAACTCTAATTCCAATTGTAAAAATCGTTTTTTTAACTCTTTTAACTGTATTTGTGTTTTATGTTGTTCTGTATTTTACAGTTTTTATGAAGGTATTTTGAGCTTTTTATATTTTTGCCTTGCCGTTGTGTGAAGTTGATTATATCTATAATGAAAATCGAGGAAAGAAGTTTAAATGAAATGCAGAAAGAATGCCGTTTCCAGACTTATATCCCATTCGGGACTAACGTCCATTTTGGGCTCATAATTAATTGAAATTTGTATTACAATTTTTATTCTTATTAAGGGTAACATGAAGATCTATGTTTAAGAATAAAATTATAATTAAATGATGGTTAGCTTTTTATTTTCTACATAAACGTGGGCAGTACTTATATAATTTCAATTATTGTTTTCAGATTGCTTTTCTGAAAATGGTAAAAATATCAAAACTAAAATTCTAATCTTATGAGCTCCATAAGTCAAAGAATTTCGAAGATTTACTGTCTTAGGTTACACGTAGAAGAAAGAAGCACAAGTACATTTCAATGACTAGATATAAAATGTTATAAATATTTATATAAAAATAAATTTAGACCTAAATTTTTATATTTGTACAGAAATATTTATTTATATGCATTTTGCCTTATTTTATGCTCCTTTTTGCGGGTTAAACAAACACGTATAATTATGTATGAGACATAATTTTATATAAAAACGAATCTGTGCCACTGAATTTCTAGACATCAAAGTTAAGTCATTTTTCTTTCACTAAGAATGGATAATAAATGCGTGATACGGTTACCAGAGAGATGCCGAAGTACCATAGTAATAAGTCTGAGTAACGTAAGAAAGGAAATCTCGACTTAAGCACGCGTAACAGCAGCATAAAAAAGAAATCTTAAACCCTGTTTTACTCCCAATCCTATCACGGTACATCTCCAAGAATCTTCAATCATTCATACGCAACTCGCGAGCTTGTTTTATTTCCTTTTTCGTACATTTTCCGCTTTTCTTTCCTTTCCTGAAATGTGAAGACATTTGTCCGCCTTTCGTGGCTGGAATTTGTTTTCCTGGGATTAAATATGAAACGCTTAAAACTGCAGCAGCGAGCTTTGGTATATTTTTTTCCCTTTTTCCTGTCCTTTCAGAGAAACTGTCTGGAAGATAGCACGCAGTGTTGTCAACTCAGTGAATCGAATCAGAAATTTCAAGGAAAATTCGAAGAAAGTTTATAGATATCAAACTCTAAAAGCGAAAGCATAAATTGAAGAGGTTTATTTTCAATCTGTTTGCGAGTCTCGCTGTTCGAATAACTGCTAACATTTCCTTTGCGCCTTAAGTTATAGCTGTTCCAAATTGAAATATTTTTTTATGTTGTCCCGACCATATTTAGCCGGAGAACAAATGGAGAATATTTGCAAACTCTAAGCTGATGGCAAAGGCGATTTCTAGCTTTTAATAGAAAGCAGGCACTGCTTTTAGAGGCTAATTATCATCTACTAAATATTGCAACCACGACAGTTTTACAGGAGGTAAATATTTGATAACATTCTATGCAAGACGAATTTGTGAAATTATTCATTCCTGGCATGGCAATGTATTTTTATAATCTATTCGCAGCTGTTTGTTTGTTTGTGACATTATCTCCTCCGAAACGGCAGGGAGTTGAGTTCCGAGTGAGGTACCCCCCGGATTCCAAAACATTCGTGGAACCCATTTTGACCATTCTCATAGAACTTAAAAATATCGTTTTGGCCTTAGCCGGCTCATCTGGAGGGATTTCCTGATAGTTTTATAATAAAATTAATATTAAAAATTCAAAATTCGTCAAGTTCTCTGCAAAACGCTTGTAACAAAACTCGAACAAAAACGTTTTTTTCTTCGTCGCTGGAAAATGACTGGAGTGTCAACTAAGGAGACTTGAAAGAGCAGTCAGGGTAGGAGCACTGGTGAATCGAGCTGAGGAAAGAACCCTTATATATGGATTGACAATTTTTGAGAGTTTAGCGGCATAAAAGGGAATTGGGCACAGTGTAGTGATATGAAAGTAAAGAAATTGTGCGTAGTGTAATAATCTGAAAATAGTGGGGTGTTTTTTTTTCATATGTAAGTAAATTTTAAACAGCATCCAAAATACTATAGTAAATCTTCATATTTCATCGGAAAAGAACTGGTCTCGTGAGAACAAGTGAGAGTGCTTAAGTCAAATAATAAGTTAAGCTTTAGAAAATGGTTTCGAATGTGCATTTTGAATAAAACATGTATAACTGATATGTACTAAGAAGCATTCAAAATATTTTCAGCTATTTTTACTTCTTTGCACGAAGTAAAGGAAATATTGTAATCGCGAAAAATTTTGAGTATAATATTTCAACGGAGATATCTATTTTGACTGTTCCCGAATCCATTTGGACGAATTTCATTGCGTGTCGTCTGTACGTACGAATAGAACAAAGGGCTCTTCTTTCCAAAAAGGATTGAAAAGGAATTTTTTTTACAATCTATTTTAAATCTAGAACAAAGAGAATGATTAAAGGGCTATTATTAATTTTTTATTAGAAAGGTAGATAGTTTTGCATATATATACATATATATATACGTAAAGATAGAAATTTAGAACTAATTTTTCACAAAGACCAAAAATTAAAGTTCATAATTAATAAATTTCAATAAATATTTTAAATGAAGAATAAGACTTCTAAAGGAAAGTTAAAATAAACCGTCACAAGAAAAACCAAAAATAAATAAAGTGAAAAGAATAAGAAAAAAGAGACATCCAGATTACTCCAATATAACATAGTCAGGAGAAGGATGCACCGGAATCAATTCCTCTTCCATACGATGAGCAATCCAGTTAACTCTAATATAACATCGTCAGGAGGAGGATGCACAGGAATCAATTCCTCTTCCATAAGAAGAGCAATCCAGTTAACTCCAATATAACATCGTCAGGAGGAGGATACACAGAAATCAATTCCCCTTCCATAAGAAGAGCAATCCAGTTAACTCCAATATAACATCGTCAGGAGGAGGATACACAGGAATCAATTCCTCTTCCATAAGAAGAGCAATCCAGTTAACTCCAATATAACATCGTCAGGAGGATGATAAACAGGAATCAATTCCTCTTCCATAAGAAGAGCAATCCAGTTAACTCCAATATAACATCGTCAGGAGGAGGATACACCGAAATCAGTTCCTCTTCCATAAGATAATCCTTGCTTTTCTGTATCCAGATGTATTTCTCTCTCTTTCTCTGTCTCTAGATATCCTATATATATATATATATGTGTGTGTGTGTATGTGTGTGTGTATGTGTGTGTGTGTGTGTGTATGTATATGCACCCTTTTTTATTCGACTTGGAAGTCCTTACCTGGCCTTTCGCAATCGTTGTTCAAAGTCATACACTTCCAATTACAGAAGTGTTTTAAATGATGAAAATAGTCATAGTTTAGCAATCTCAAATTTAATAAAAAATTAGTTTTCGACAAATAACGAAATCTAACTTTTAATGCCGTCTCCCTTTTGTATACTCGTTATGACTCCTATTTTATAGTCGTTTCGAAAAACATAAAAATACAATAAGTTTGAATCCGGGACAATTGACCGGGATATTTAATGTCAATGTTTGGAACTTTTTATGCCGTTTTCAACTTGCATTGAGAGATCATTTAATTTTATTAGAAAAAAATCGAGGAAATCAGTTTAAATGAATAGCATCGAAAATTGTGTATAATTTAATAGGTCGCGCAAGAAAGTTTAAACAACAGAGCTTTAGTTTCAAATTTAGCATGAATGATTAATATCCTAATAATTCATTTTGTGGAGAATTTATGAAGTTTTCTCCCTTTCGCAATTTCTTTTAATCAGACAAGAATTTTTGGATCACTACATTCTAATTTCACGACCTCTCCACATTTGCCGAAAGCTGAAACGTTATCATAAAGAGATTTATTCATTTGCCGAAAAATAAGGAAGTACCTTTCAAAAAATAAATTATGTGTGCATAAAAAAGAATGAATTAAACAAATCTGGGAATAACCTCGAGATATTTTTAAATTAGAGTAAAAACACATAACATTTTTGTAGTTATCTAATTATTCGCAATATAAAATTTTAAAACCCTTTCACATTATCAAATATTTTTGCTTGATTTTTCAGCAAGCCGTGATCGGCTGATTTGAGTGTTGAAAGTAGAGCAACACAGAATTAGAAGAGTGGTCATAATGTTTTGGCTGATCAGTATATATATCCGTTGCTATTATTATGTTATTTTCCTCATCAAGTTGGTATCACTTATGTGAGTTTGCGATTAAACTTATGTGTGAAATTCTTTGAGTTCTAAATGATGATTGGATAAAAGCTCACAGCAATGCGGATCTTTACAGAGAGGGAAATGCTGCGTTAGTGCATATGTGAAAACAGTTTTATATTTTATATTTATAATCAGAAATTTAAAGGTCTATTGAGAAAAGTTTGTTAGTGTTTTTCATTTTTTATATACGCATACACACATGAATATATATATATATATATATAAATGTGTGTGTGTGTGAAAAAAACTTGTAAATCTCAACATTATAATTTAAACTAGCAATAGCCCTTAATTCCCCCTCTCGTTTCTAAAAATAGTAATAACGTTTCTGGACTATAACGATTTTCGATCAATGTGTGTCACTTGGCTTGCGTAACGATGACGTAGCTACTTCGGAACCTGAACTCATATTTCGAGAACTGAAAACTTTCTCATAATAAGCAATCTAAACCAAGACCTTCTCTTGGTTTGCTTCCATATTGGATAACTGCGCACTTTAGCTTTTACCTCTCTCCACGTTAACACGAGTTCGCTCACTTTACCTCTGCCAGCTGTTGTCCATTGTTGTAAAAATGTAATGTGTATAAAAATGCTGGGTACATAGGCACCACAATGATGATGCGAAGTGAAAAAGAATATGTGTCGTCAGAATTGATTACCCAGGAATAAAATTATGTGAGGATTTTGCAGTAACGTCTGTCTTTGAGTGTCATTTTTTTAACTAAGCTATAAAGCCTTTTCAAGTCATAACGCCGAGAACCATCACCAATCCGTTGTAGCTTTCAACAAGTTATCCTGTTACAAATAAAGTCTGACCGGCAGAGCTTGTAAAAAATGATCAATGCTACGCTGAAAATTGGCCTACGGAATTAAATTGCAAATATAAAATGCTAAATTTTCTAACTGAAATTTTTCAAAAACGATATCAAGAAAGAAAAAGAAATATTTTTGCTGCAGCTTTCTAGTGCTTAAATTTAAAATCCTTCCTCTGCTTTACAACTAGTGATCATTCAGTTGTAAGTAAAAAGAAAATCATCTATCGTAATGTACTAACAAGTGATTCAATGTCCTTAGGCTGATGTTTCATCTACTTCTATTTTCAGTGTACGGAAAAATAAGGTCGTCATCTTCGTGTTAATTTTTTATCACACTCCAGCTATTTTATCGGCTAAATTAAATCGCGTAACGGATTTTAAAATTTGCTTCTAAAATTAGTGAAATATTCCCGAAACTTGATTGTATTAATTTACAAATTTTGCGAGTTTATTTAATGTTATTTTGTTAAGAAAATATACTAAACGTTTATCATTACCATGAAGTAAGTCACTTTTATGTTCTATGATTTATTTATTGTTTTTCATATTTAATTAAGTAATTTATTACTTTTGGAAAACATTTTAATGGAGATAATATCTAACTCTTCTGTAATATCTCAAAAGAAATCTGACAAAATTGTGCCTGAATTTGTTTCTGTGGACAAAATTAAATTTACATCTCCTATTTTTGACGGATCAAAACATTTCGCATGTGAATGTTCGAAAAACGTACCTCAAGATGTGGAACATTTGATTTTCTCATGCCCTACCACTGATGGTAACAGGCTATGCTTACAGAACTATTTGAAAATGTTCGGCGTGACTTAACCAGTGATTTTATCTGTTTTCGTGAAGTCCAGATTGCTGTTCTCAGCTTTTGTTCGTTTTATTTATGCATGCAACGTTTAATGTTTTAGTCATTTTACTTCTGTAAGTCCGTGTTGTACATCTGTGGTGCACGATGAGATTTTATGTGTTGAAAAAGTTGAGAAATATTTAGCGTTCTTTGAAAGGCAATGTAATAACAAAAATTTTCTGAAACAAAATTTGGCATTGTTTCACAGTTGTTTGAAAGAAGAAGCGTTAAAATCCTGCTGTGTTCTGAGGAGTCAACGAGAAATCTTCACTACCTAGCGGCATGGTTCGTTCAGAATAAGTTCGGGCGCCAAATGTGGGGTTTTACTTATTTAATCCAGTGTTCACCTTTAGAACCTTACAAACACTAATAAGCGAATAATCGCTTAAGTGTGCGAATAAACACGTAAGACTTACAAAGGGTTAACTACCCTTTATTTCTCAGATTAGTTACAATCAGTTCCTAACTCGGAACGTGCACAAAGCCTCCACTTGGGCTTGAACTTAATTAATTACGAAATTAAACTAAACTAAGCTAAACTAAATCTATCTAAAAGATATCGCCGAAGCTATCAGGATTCTAAGTAGTTGGTCCCTAAATTCTATTTAAATCGGCGAAGCCAAGCAACGGCCTAAAGTATGGCCGAACGTAGTATCTAAGAGAGAACGTAACCAAAAACAAACGTGCGCTAGTCAGGGAATCAGACCTTCTCTCGAAGTCGGTGAAATATTGACTTAAATAGTACTCTTACTCATTTGCATTCACTGCGTTTCTGAAATTACATTCTGGTAGGAAACTGAAAGCTGAAATTAGAATTGATAAAATAGGTGAGTGACTTAAAATAACTGTTAACAAAATTAGGATAAACCTTACAAATTAAAGAAAGAGTGCCATTAAAACATCTGTTATTCTCAATATGGAAGAGAAAGGATAGTGAGATGATCTTGATAGAACATAATAAATTTGTATTTTCTATCTGGCTGAGACTGGGAGTCAGTAAGATCTACCTTAAAACGGAAATTAAATTCAGAAACAATCATAAGTTTCACAAAAATTCCCTTTTAAATACCCTTTTATTTTTTCTCGCAGGGATCACAAAGGTGGTCAGTTTGTGTAACGTGTAACCATTGCGTGTAACGTTTTTGTCACATTGTTACGTCAACATTCTGTCATGTCATCCGTATCCAGTACTCAAATGAGTTTTCACGAAGTACGGCAAACAACTCAGCGTCCTTGACGTAATACTGTTTAGTACTGACGCATTCTTTAACAGGATAAATGAATGTACTTTTGTTTGCCACAAACATCTCATCCTAGCAATTCAGCAGCCAGTAGTCCCGTGATTCCTTCTTAGTAGTCATTTTAGCTTTTTACATCATTTATTAACAGCTTCTGGTAAGTAGTATGGTTCTTCATAACGAATCGGAAATATATCGTTATTTTAGTACAGAAAGATTTGAAGAAGAATTTAAGTGTTTTAAGTGTTGTAATTAGTGTGAAGAATTAAGTGTTGATAACGTTTACTGGTTTCCGATAAATATCAATAGTTTGGGAATCTTTCTAAAAAAAAGGCGGGAAATGTACCAATATGCACCTGTTAAGTAATTGTTTTCCCTTTTTATTAATTTAAAATCCCCAAATTGCGCCAAGGTAGTTTTTGTTAATACGTAAGTACATTTTTGCTTTACCGTGTAATCATTCTTATTTTAGCGCATGTAATAAGATGTAGAATAAATCTTCTGTTTTAATATGTATTTTGTATGCACAATTTTTACCACACCTTAAAGACAAAATTAACGATTTCTGTCTGTAGTCTAATTGTCCACATAGCGTCTACAAATGCATTTTTGTGTTAATTATGTTGTTGTTTTTTTACTTAAATTCTTAGAAGCTAGGAAATAGAAAATATGAAGCCATGTCGTTGTTGGAGTTATTTTTCTTCTTTACAGTTTTCAATGTTCAATACACATGAAAGTCAAGAATAAGAAAAACCAACTTTAAATCATAACACTATAATAAATACCGCGAAGGTGTAAAATTGTGTGACAGACAAGATAAAATAACATTTTGACAGTAAAACCTGTGTGTTCAAATATAACAGTAAATAGTACAAGATAATACTCCAACAGTAAAGTACTAACAAAGCGTTGTGTTTAGATTTGGGCAATAACCCGTTCAAGTTTTAATTAAATTTATTGGGTCCAGTGTTCTAAATTATAAGTGAATACATACAAGTTAAGTTAAATTAAATTTTTCATTTATTAAAGGTAAACAGAAACTAGTAACAATATACATTATGTGGTGGTGGTACATGTGTTGAAGTGAGAAAATAAAGTAACATACCGTTTACACTACAAAGAGGGGATACCCACAAGAAATCACAATTACTTAACAGCGTACATTGAAGAAACGTTCTGCCATATTGAATCTAAAAGGAAAGAGAATGTAAGTTAATATGATGGGCATGTAATGAAAGTTTTAGAGCCTTCCGCCCCTTCTATCTGGGCTCCGTCTTTCCTGCGTCGCCATCCATAGGTGGTTTTCTCTCCGCAAATTCTTCAGCCATCTTTTCACTGTTCCGTAGACAGAGTACTCGGGACGGAGCAACTGCTTTCTGGTCTGTCGACAACCTTCAGAAAAATTTCCCTCCTCTCCGTAGATCGCTGCAGGCCCTTTTTCTTCTTCTCGCAAGCCTCTCGTTTGGCGATCCGAGACGGTCCAAAATCAACCAAGAGCATGGCAACCCTAGGCGCGGAATCAACTGAAAGGTGAAAGCAAGGAGGTTGGTGCGACAGAAGTTGGCGAATAATCGCTGATTCCACTTGCGACCCACCAGGGTCATCAACCTGACAAGCAGAAGCTAGTCTCGTTCAGGGTCCCATTTTAGCATGGTGAACGCCTGTAAGAATGCGAATCACCCCGTCCCCTCGACCTTGGCGTGGCGTAGCTGCATACAAAACAAGCTAATTCATCAGGGTGCAGATTTCGCACTTGACGAAAGATATTTTTCAGACCACTGTCTGGCAGAGCAAGCAAACGTCAAAACAAAGTCGTAAATCTTGATTCCCAAATGCAACGTAAAAGTTTTTTAGAAAAGAATTAAGGATTTGTTTTTAAATACCAAATTAATAAAAGACCGAAGAAAATTTCTTCAATTTAAATATAATAATTACATAGAAAAATTTTTATGTTTTCTACAACACCAAACACGACCACCAGAGTCAGAAAATATGGATTCCAGCTTATCAGAAAGAGGGGTACGTTAACAAAACCAAATTAAACCTTAACACCAACTTGTGTAAGTAAATAACTTTAAAAGTGTTTTTAAAAAATTGACCTTAAGGGTCAACTTAACCGGAAATTAAACATTAAGCAAACAAGTTAAGATTAAGTATTAACTAAAAAAAATTCAGGAGTTAACCAAACTACCTTAAGGAAAGAAAAATAAATAAAATTACTCAAGCAACTTAAATTCAGAGTTAACCAAAACTGCCAAAAAATTAAATGACAACAATTACTTTTCAACAAGGCAAAAAAAAGTTAAGATCAACTACAAAATAAAAACAAATTAATAACTTTTAAGTCTGATAACAGAATTAAGATAAATCATTACAATAAAGATGTTTTAATTCAACAACTGAAGTATAGCTAAGTATGTATTACATAACATCGTTAATAATATTTTACTCTTGTAGGATTTTCAGCATATTTATAATGAGATATAGAAAAATTCGGTACTATTTCTTAGTCTCTAGGAGTTGGTACTTGATAAGAATCGTCTAATTTAAAATCATGTATTTGGTAGATTCCCGGTATGGATTAATCCAGCGTTTATTACAGACCAACTAATCATTATCGATGTTTTCAAAGAAAATGTAATTTGAAGCAAATATCGATACATAGAAAACATACTGAGAACCAACCGCATATTTGAGAAAATAATTGTGTAAATGAATAAACGTCGTTTCGCGAAATTGCTAAGTAGTTATTTGCTTAATAATATATTTCAAGAAACAACATGCTATTAGCCTAATTTTATGCGTTGCTTTCTGGTAATTAACTGTATGCTTTTGAGGAAAATATTATTTATTCCTTCGAAAGTCTTCTAAACCTTTTACGATGATATTCACACTAGTTAAGCATGCATTCGTAGAATTTATTATAGTTTGATTCGGCGAATTCTGTTAATGTCTTTTTATTTTATATTAATTTCTAACTGCACTGAAGTTCTGAAATTCCCTGCATAGATTATCCGTGCATCTTCCAAAACTTTTCTGAGTGTTTTGTGTTGGGAGAAAACGTACGCATATATATATATATATATAGGCCTATATATATAGGCCGTAGAGTTGCGTTAAAGCTGCTAAGTAATAAATCATCAGTTGTTTATTATTAGAAAAATATTTATATATCATCTCCAAGGAAAAGAAATTTAACTTTTAATAACTATTAGAGAAAACTTTGTAGTGTCATTAGGATTTATTTGGAAGCAGGAGTCATGAAAAATGAGCAACGTCTTCGCCGTGAATCGAACCACGGACATCTCGGTTACGCGGCGATTGTGCTGACCACTGCACCAAGAAGGCATGCGAAGAAGGCGGGAGAAATGCTTTATAACTTTAGTGTCTTAAGTAGCTTTCCAAGCCAGTATCTAAAGTTATCTAGATTTCTATAGTAATAAAAAATTTTTACAATTTGGATAGAAAAATTCTTTAACCGTAAATATTCCAAATATTAAATTCAAAATCAAAAAATTAAATCAAAAAGTCTGAAAAGTAGCTATTGTCATTGATCGAGGGGAACAAACCAGTCTACTATCAATTAATAATAACGAAATTCAGTGAGAGTGTTTCGTCTTTTTTCGAATAAGAATCAAATTAGTTATTTTGTTAGACTATTGCCTAAGAACAATACTTAATTATTGGAAAGATATTAGTTTACTTAAGTGAAATTTTTTTTATCATAAATAAAATCTAAAATAAAAATGAGTAAGAAATTCTTCTTAATTTAAGGCATTCACTAAGAACTGAATTATACGAGATCCTTATTTTAGAAAAAATATTCCCCGACACTCTCTTAGTATTGTAAAAATAATAAAAACAATAAAAAAACTGTCGATATTTGTACAAATTAATATATATATAAAAGAAGACATTAATAGAAAAATGTATAAATGAATATATTATTTTAGATTAAGACTTTCTTTTATAATCAAACTCAAAATCAAAAGTAAAAACAAATTTAATATACCCTTTTGTATTAAAATGTTAATTTCAGAATCAAAAGTAAAACGAATATTTTATTTTATATTAATATTTACTTTTGTTAATTGATAGTAGATTGGTTTGTTCCCCTTGACGAGTCAATAAATATGCGATTAATGACATTAGCTATTTTTTCAGTACTTTGGATTTTGAATTTAATATTTGGAATTTTTACGGTTAAGCGATTTTTCTATAAAGATTTTAAATAATTTTTACTACGATAGAAATCTGGATAACTTTGGATACTGACTTGGAAAGCTACTTAAAAATATTTACTAAAGTGTTTTCAAATAATTCATAGCTTTAATTAAATTTCTTTTCCTTGAAGATGATACATAAATACTTTTTCTAATAATAAATTATGTATATGTGAAATAAGCGATTTAGAACTTTTACTAAAAAAAAGGATGATTTGTTATATGATTAAAAAAATATTTGCAACAAAGTATACAAAATGGATAACTTTTATATTTAGTAAGATTACTTAGGTAGGAATTACATAAATTCTCCTGCAAGTATTTTTTTGTATTTTTACATGATGCAATGAGCCAAGACCCTGGATGGTTAGATTAATTGATTAAGCCAAAGCAACTCGATAGCTATCTGCCTATAAGGAGGGTTTGGTTTATTTGATTACGGTAAAGTACACGAGGGATCTAATCTGCCTAAAGGAAGGGATGCTTTTGTGGAGGACTTTCTAAGAGAAACTGGCTCGTATACGTGCTACACAGTCAGAAAACCACGAAAACGCCCATGCAGCCAAATCCATTCGAGGGATTGGAACCTCGAACCGAGCTAGTGTTCAGCGACTTTACCACTCGGCTGCTGGTGGGCCTTTTAAGGCACTAGAAGTTCACATATCAACGAAAGGGTTGTGGTTTGCATATTCGCGTATTGTAAAGATCATAATATGAGAATGGTTATTCGAATATGGCAAAACACTTGAGGGCTGTTTACCTAATGCCAAGGATACCTTTGTCGAGGACTTTCCGAAAGATATTTTTCCATACTGAAGTTATACACGTAGAAAACACGAAAATCAACCATGCTACCAGTCTGTTCACCTGGATTCGAACCCACATCGAACTACCAGTATTCGGTGGTCTTAACTACTCAGCTACTGGTGAGGCTTGTAAAAATCATACGAAAAAACATAAAAATCTGTGAAACTGATATAACTTGGGAGAAGCTGTTCAACACGAAAGCAGATATATATTTTCTTATTACACTATTAAAGAAATATCAGTGATAATATGATGCGTAGTAGTAGATGAGGAGGATGTAGAAGTAAAGTAACACATACTACAGCAACTGGTGTTCGTCCGTAAACCGTATTTGAATTCAACTGCAATTAATTATCACTTTATCCGTATGGAAAGAAAAAAAACATGAAGTGGTGTTGCAGAAGGTTAGTGCAATTAATTACATCTGCAAAGGAATTGAAGTGATTTAAAACTTATAGATTTTAGTCTACTATGCACAACAATGAAAACAAATAGTTGATATTATAAGGATGGTAATATATAAATCCATAAATTAAATGCTGTGGTTGTAAGTACATGACATTTATAGGTGCGCAATTTTTCTAAATTCCCAGTTCTAATTCTAATTAACTCTAATTTATCGATCATTAAAGTTTCATTAACTAGGATCATGAAAACATACATGTAACGCCATCCAAACTTTAAATTGAAAATAGGTGCATGAAAATATTAAAGATAACTTATCTTTAAACGACTGTTAAAATGGTTCATATTTCAATTCTGTAATGTGATATTAAGACACTTCTCTTATCTTGAGAAAATACTTAAAATGAATTCGAAGAAGGACTCGGAAAGATACGATAGAAAATATCGTACTTGGCAGTGCTCCACTAAAATTGATAACATAGGAAACATCTTTCCGTAAGATTCTCAATTGATCTACTGGAAAACGACCAAAAATAAGTTGCTATAGGGGAGGAAAGATGAAATAAGAAAGGCTAAACATACTTTATATTTCTTTTAAATACGCTCTGAACTCGATTTATACTGTTACTCTGGGGATATACTTGATACATTAAACGACTATTTGGAAGTGAATTAAATGCAGGTTGATGTACTATATGAAGAGTTGTTTTACTTCCAATTCGTAAAAAGGGAAATATGTTGGATAGAAAAATATATCAACTCAAGTTCCTAAACTTAATCATAAGTTTAACGTTATAACTTCAATTGTACATCTTGAAAGAAAATAAAGTTATGTTCAATTAAAGAACAAAACTAAGTAACGATTTATTTTCGTCAGTTTCCACTCGCTCGATTTCGAAATTTTAAAGCGAGATATAAAAGTAATATCAATGAAAATTTCTTCATAAAAACGTTTGAGTTAAAAGCTTTTCTCTCAAGAAGAATTTTGATTCATGGTGCTGACTTTTTTTACCTACCTCACCCCTCCAGATAAATTTATGCAAAGTGATTACCGTATATTCCGAGATATAATGCGCACCTATAATCACAAACTACATTTTTTACTTTTTAGCTATATTTATAAGGTATTTTTTCCGCCTTTTTTCATGTCTTAGTGGCGTAACGGTAGCACACTCGGCTCGTATACGAGAGGTTCAAGTTCGAGTCCAGGAGAGGGCATTGCTCATTTTTCATGTCTTCTGCTTCAAAATATGTTAATATCCCTACGGTGGCGCCCGAACTAAACGGTGCTGGATGATGATTCTTCACCACCAGGGTTTAGCAATAGGAGCTTTTAATTCCCAGTCCCCCTTTAAAAAGGAGGAGTGTATAACGTAATTTCTCCCTCCTTTCTACATGCGTTCATGTTGTAACGGTAGCACACTTTGAGCGCAATCGAGAGGTCTAAATTCGAGTCCCGGCGAGAGCATTGCTCATTTTTCATGTCTTCTGCTTCAAAATAACATAATGTCTCTACATATTCGCTGTATAACATGTACCCTTTCCTTTACCAAGAAACCTGAAAGATGCATGTACGATGACTGACCTTGTAAGGTATTTCTCCCGCCTTCTTCTCATACCTTCGTGGTGTAGTGGTCTGCATGCTCGACGCGTAACCGAGAGGTCCGTGGTTCGATTCCCGTCGAAGACGTTGCTCATTTTTCATGTCTCCTGCTTCGAAATAACCTAATGTCTCTACAACCTTATATTTTGAAGTCATTCATTCGAAGATTTTTTTCAAACATTCCAGTAATATTATACTGAATTAACAAGCGATAATGGGAACAACATGTGTGTAATGCTTAAGGGAGTTAGTAATTCTGCGAAGAGGGTGGGTGCATTGTATTCAATGCAGATGCTCACAAGAATAGGGTTTCGAGAAAAGGGGAACACAATATGAGGTAAGAATGCACTTCCGATTCGAATGAATTCGGGGAATCAGGTATTAGATGGTTTCTTTGTTTGTAATCATTTAAAGCAGTGATTTCGAAGTGAATATCGAAGGCAAGGACGAACAAGGAAAGAAAAGGAGGCCATTTGCGTCATGCCTGTCTAGAAATAGTGTGTGTGTGGATAACAAAGCATGGGATGAAATTCAAAAGTCATTAAAAAAATTCAAAGGTCATTATAAATGTAGTATATCTAACAATCTAGATTGAACGGAATATAATTATTTATTTATGGATCAGAAAGATGTGGAGATCGATTCCCTTCTGAAGCACAATTCAGCTGTGAATAGCACAGGTGCAAGGAAATGGAGATGGGTAGCAAGCACACTGGCGTAGAAGCCATCAAGCCAAAGAAATCATTCGGTTGAAGTGAATGGTCACGCTACTTGTGATATGGATACATTTCGTATTCTTTTAGAATCCTCCTGACACTGAGACGGTGTGCTACTCAGAGGATATAGTAGTTAGTGACACTGATTGTCGTACCGAAGGCCCAGGTTTGAATCCTGGAGAAGGAATGGATATTTATAAGTGAATCATGTCTGTGCGGTAAGAGGCAGTTAAAATATACAGTCAGTCGAAAAGTGTCAGTCGAGTGCTCGCTGGTAGGGGAAGAAGGATGAGAGGCCTTCGGACGGCTACCATAGCGCCATACCAGTAGCATACCAAGAACTTGTCGCATATTTGCAGGCCGAAGGTCGCGCAACGCTTTATTAAGCATGTGGTCATAATGTTTTAGATCTTCAGTGTAATTATTACTGTTATTTATAAGAAATATTTATGGTTTATTACGCCAAGCAAATTGCATACCATTAAAAACAACTTTTACGCGATACAATAACTTTACAAAATACCTTTAGGTAATAAGAAATTTGCAAATAAATTACATTCTAAATGCAATATTCTTACACTTTTAAGAAGCAGAAAATTTCAAACAAATTACAGTAGGAACACAATATTATTACATTTTTAAAGTTATTTATTTGTAAGGTTTTATTTAAACTAACAAAGTTTTATTTTAATTTGCCTTTTTCTATCTGTTCTCATTTCAACTTTCCGCTAGAATAAGCGCGCGTTTCAGCTTTATGCTAATTTGAAGTAGAGCCAAGTTCTATTTAAACCGTAGGTAGGAACTTCTCAGTGTGAGAGAGCTTTTAGTCTCAAACCACTGTTACTCTATTCGACGTTCGCCTGATTAGCTTGTATTTAAATTCTAAGCCATAGCGCTGTCACGCTATTACTTATTGAAATAATTCTAAGTGCGTTAGTATTAGTTAAATCTTGCTACGCACCATTTAGTTTAGAGGCCAACCTCGCGTTTATAGCTCTGTGAGCAACGACTACTTGTTTTCTAATTAGCTTTAGTTTAAATTATTTGATTGTTCAGTTTAGACCCAAGTGGCGGTCATTATTTTCTGTATCCCTCCCGAGTTGGGAAGTGACCGTAAATAATTGTGGTTTAATAAAAGAGGATTTTAAATCCTTCTTACGTATAGTTCTTCTACCACTTAATCACAGTGTTCTACCACAGAACATAGCTGCATTCAGCTACCTGTTCAAGATCAGGACTTAGTTACTTTCACGAAGATGTTTGCCAAGAATATGCACCGAACACTCAGTCCTGACATATTTAGGCAGAAACAACATCATTGGTATCTTAGTTATGTTATTTGTAGCGATTTAAGTTATAATTATTTGCAGTGATTTAAGTCTTTTTTTCAGCGATTTGAGTTACAGTTACAATTGAAATACTAAACTCCTTTACCACCAAAATTAAAACTCTTGGAAAGCTTTCAGCATATTTCAGTATCTGAAACATTTTTGACTGATATAAAAGCTTCATTGCAGATAGTAAAATCCTTCCGCGTGTTGTACTTTTTTAATACCCTTGTTTTGTACCTAGTTTATGTAAGTTTTGATTTTCCTTGGAAATTATTACAGCTTTAATCAGAGCTTGAAGAATATTTCCTGCGACTTTCTTCAGGACAAAAACTTCTTTGCTTTCTTCATATTCATCGGTTTTAATATCAATGAAATTTTTTTTTCTTTCAGAATCATGTTATTCTCCTTCTGTTTTCCCAACACTCTTATTTTTGCTTTTTATTGGATCTTCAAAAATTAATACTGTAGAGCCGTTTAGTGTGTTTTGAGAACATAAACTTACATAAGCTACAACTTAATTCGCTTGCTTTGTACCTAGCTTCGCTATGTCTGGAAAAAACAGATGACTACAGGCAAAGGTTAAAATAACCTTTTTATTATAACTAAACGGAACATTCATGCAAATATATTTATTCGGTGCTCACAAATTTAACCACCACTTGTGGCTAAGTAACTTGAACATAAAATATTATGTACAATCACAATAAATTAAATTTAACTACATAACTGGCTCCTAGTCTATCTAAACCGTTTACATCGGCTGCACGCAACAATATATAAACATAATCTAACGTAAGTGGCTGGCACCAACTATTTAACCACAGAGTTATTTTCAGACAAAACGCGGCATAAATTCGTATCTAACTCTCCTATACTTTGAACTCTTAAAATCCGCTACTTAAATACTATTTCTGAACTCACTTAAATTTGCATATACATCATTAAATGCGCATTATGGCAGGAAATTGAAATCAGAAGGGAAAGCAAAGTTTCTTAAACTAAAAATAATTGCTTAGTACAAAATAAGGTCTTTACAAATACTTCCAAGTCTTAATGCGAATCATCCAGCTCCGCTTCCATACTGTCATCATTCATTGCACTGTATCCTCACCGTCAGTCGAGATTACTTTCTGAATCTGCACATCATTTTCAGATTGATTTCTTAATGCAGCACGATCTTCTTCACTTGTAATTCTTGACAAATACGTAGGATCTTATATCTACTTGCCAGTTGCTTTAATTTTACAGCCAAATGTAATATCGGATGGACAAGGATCTGGTTTAGAATGATGTGCTGCATCTTTCCTAAACTGGATGAACTTTATTTCATTTGACCATTTTGTTGTATTGTTTGTTTCAAGACAAGTGGAGACAATGTTTTCAATGTTTTGGTTTGCACTTTCAGTTTGGCCTTGGAAATGCGCATGTCTTGACTTTCCATGAATAATTTTGAATTCATGTCACATTCCACAAACTTCTTCAATAATTTATTAGCAAGTTATTGACCTTTACGAAAATCTCTTTAATTATTTTATTAGCTAATTCTCGACCACTGTTATTTTGCAAGATGCACCGTGCCCCATAAGTTGTGAACGCATCTAATAAATTGTAAGGTTTATCCTAAGTTTATTAACAGCTATTTTAAGTTTTGCCCCTTTCCTATCTAATTTCAGCTTACAATTTCCTGGCAGAATGTAATTTCAGTTAATGCAAATGAGTAAGAGTGCTATTTAAGTCTATGCTTCACCGACTTAAACAGAGAGAGTCTGATTTTCCTGACTAGCGCGCGTTTGCCTTTTGGCTACGTTCTCTCTTAGCTACGACGCTCGGCCATACTTTAGGCCCTTGCTTGGCTTCGCCGATTAAATTAATATTTAGGGGCCAACTACTTAGATTTCTGATAGCTTCGGCTATGCTTTTCAGATAGCTTAGTTAAACTAGTTTAATTTCATAGTTATTCAAGTTCAAGCCCAAGTGGAGGCTTTGTGTAAGTTCCAAGTAGGAACTGATTGCAAATATTCGGAAAAATAAAAGCTGTGTAACCCTTCTTAAAACTTACGTTTTTTTCACACACCTAAGCGATTATTCGCTTCCTAGTGTTCGTGGGTTTCTAAGACAGGACTTTAGAATTAAAAAAGTAAAATCCCACAAAATGATGAACAATTTCTTTGGCTCGTTGGCTTTAGCACTGTTAATTGAATAAATTTCATTAAATGTGTAAGGTTTTATTTTAAACTAACAAAGTTTTATGTTAATTTCTCTTTCCTGTGAGCTCTTATTTCAACTTCCCGTTAGAGTGAGCGCGCGTTTCAGCTTTATGCTAATTTGAGGTGGAGCCAAGTTTTTGTATTTAAAGGTTAGCGACGAACTTCTCAGTGCGAGAGAGCTTTTAGTCTCAGATCACTGCGACTCTGTTCGACGTTCGCCTGACTAGCTAGTATTTAAATTCTAAGCCCTAGCGCTGTTACCCTAATACTTAAATTGAAGTAATCTAAGTGCGTTAGTATTAGCTAAATCTTGCTACGCACCACTGATAGTTTAGCATAGAGGCCAACCTCGCGTTTATAGCTCTGAGAGAAACGACTTCTTAATTTTCTACTTAACTTTATTTTAAATTATTTGATTGTTCAGTTTAGACCCAAGTGTGGTCATTATTTTCTGTTATCCCTTCCGAGTTGGGAAGTGGCTGCAAATGGTGGTTTAATAAAAGGGTAATTTTAAACCCCTCTTACGTGCAGTTATTCTACCACTTAACCACAGTTATTCTACCACAGAACATAGCTGCATTTAGCTCCCTGTTCGAGGTCAGGACTTTGATACGGTTACGAATATGTTCGCCAAAAGTATGCACCGAACACTCAGTACTGACAAATGATCTTAATAAATCATTATACACTTATTTCCGGCTTCTTGTGATAGCGTATCAATGAGAATAGCTTACCAGCTCGAGTTAAACTAATCGCTTTTCATTGGTTTAGTTATAAGACCTTTTCTTGGAAATATTTGCTTGTTTTAAAAAGGTTCACAATGACTTAAATAAATCATTATAAATCATTTTTACAATTTTTACTGCAATGTCTTAACCTCTTTCATCCTGTTTCACCATCCATGGCCTATTTCATTATGAATCTGCTAAGTTATTTGAAAGTTCTCCACCATAAAAGTATAATCAATAATCGAATCTTTTTCATATAGTTATTGGGAAAACGAATGTTTGCGCACTGGCAGTTCTTAAATATTAGACCTTGATTGCCATTGATAATCTTCTGATGATATGTCAGAAGTGTTCTCTTTGCTTTCCTTAGCTTTGGCAAAACACTTATGATTACTTATTATACACTTTTTACACTTATTATAAACGTATTATACTTAACTTACGTCTTGTGAACAGCTGACGATGTTTTCCTTTTTTACGATTTGAGCATGTCCGGATTATCGTCAAAATGTGACTTAAATCATCATCTATTATGCTTATAAATACAGTAAATTTTGTGAAAGTTTCAAAACAGTTATGGCACGTTAGTGAGTGACAACGAACGTAACCTTAAATTAACACTGAGACACGCTGACACGTGATAAACATAAAAATGCGTAATGGAAAATCTCAAATTCAACGTCTTGAAAACTATTACTTTTGCTGTTCATTGCTTCATGCAATAATTTCTCATAGATTTTTCCTTTTAACTGTTTTATTTGGTTATTATTAATAATAGCCGATTATCACACTGACCATTATACATTGTTACAAATTTTGTACATACGTAAATAATTTTAGTCATATTATGTGTAAAATTATAGCGCCTTTTGTAAAATGTGACATTAAATTCCTAAAGACATGAAACTCCGCCGGAAAATTAGGATTCCAGGAGCAAGTCTATTTCCATTGAGGTAAAAGGATTATATCACTAAATTGGCGTGATACCTTTAAGCGAACGATGAATTTGGCAAGAAGTCGTCAAACTTGGCGGCCATTCGGCGCTATTTCGGTGCGTTCGCTCTGTAATTGTAATTGGTACTGCAATTGATCCCCCCCCCATATATAGCATGATCGTATCCAGCCCTTGTATGTAACTTTAACCATGCATGACTTCCAGCAATTCCGAGAAATGGAAGGTACTGAAAACTTCTCGGCGACTACCAGTACCAACGAAGTCATCAAGCTGCTTTCCGATCGAGTTCTAACTTTAATATTGTCATTTATTAAAATCTTCCGGTAAAATAATTTATTTCTCATATGTTTCATATTCTTAAAATATGGATGAATTATTAGTGGACTATATATTCAAGAAGTTTCTAGGATAGTTACGTCCTCTTCAAACATAAATTTCAACTATTTTACACATGTCTTTTCCTTTTTTTTTTGCTTTTGCATTATTCTACATTCCTACTGGGAAAATGTATGCTTTTCTCAAAATATAATTCTTACGATCCGATGCACATTTCCTCAGAATTTAGCGTAGTAAAATGTTAATGAACTTTCAAAGCATATTGTACAACTTAATGAAATCAGTTTTTTCAAAGAGAAAATATGCTTAGAAGTTTTTTTTCTTTCAAAAATATGCGTGTTTTTATCACACATCACACAAATTTATATAAAGTTTCAGCAAAGACCTTAATTTGGCGTAATATGAAAGCTTTATTTACTTCAAAGAAACAAACTGAATTGAGCCTTTATAACATATTCTGAGATATGGCGCATTGAAAATGGCATATTTATCATTGCTAGCATGATGGTTTCCATTTCTCTTTAATACACATAAATTTTGCAGTAACAGCTTCTCTCATTTTGACTGATATTCTGCTAGTTTTCTTCGTTCTTTCAAGCCGTATATTAAGAAATGTCTTTTTTAAACTTCTGCTGCTATTTTCATTAATATTTTCGATAACTGAGAAATCTTTCAAACCCATTTGATGGACACTGTAGTCTTTAATTATACACTTTTAGCCTTACTAAAGTCGACGAGTTTACAATGAAACACATGCAAAATTGCACGCTTTCGCTTTATATACGTTCTTGTCAAACTAGAATACGCATAATATACACCGACAATGATTCGATAGAAGCTCTGTTTCATTGCTCCATGAATGGTATATTTTGGTTTATTTGATTATGGCAAAGCACTCGAGGGCTATCTGCGTATGGAAATGGATTCTTTCGGAAGGATTTTCTAAGAGAAACTCTCTCGTATATATCTTACACAAGAGGAGCAACACGAAACGCTCACGTAGTTAGTCCGTTTATCGAAAGCTGGATAGAACTACCGGTATTCAACGACTCTACCGCTGGACCGCTGGTGGGCGCTTCATGAATACATAAGGGTACATAAAAACACAATTTGAAAATGTATAAGTAATAAATTAATTTTAAAAATGTTAATTCTTTTTGCAGAAGTAGATTCCAAACAGAAAGCATTAAATATTCGATCTGGAGATGTAAAAAAAAAATTCAAAGGGATTTTATAAATTGCTATTTTGTCGCAGCATAACTAATTCGTGTGTAACTATATGAAATAAACAATAAGATTCGTAAGTGCAAGATCTTAAACAACATTTTTTAATGCAATTTAAAATTTTAGAATTTATAAAAGGCCCGCTGGAAGGTTAATATGAAATGACATATATGGGAGGCAGTTTGTAGCAAAAATTTATTCTAGGTTACTTTAAAAATAAAGACACGGATTTATTTACGCTTATTCTGAGAAAACTTCTACTTTCCTTAAGAGCACATGATTCATATTCGTGCACATGATATTAAAATAGGAGTATAATATTGTTCATCGAGTTTTGTGCTTGAATTGTAAAATAAACAGTGGAAAAAACTTATTTTTTTCTCAAATTTTCAAATTATTTTACTCTATAAAATAAATTAAATAAAACTATAATGCTGTTGAAAGTACAATACAAATATGCGCCGTAATGTTTCTACGAACTTTTTGCAAACAAATGTGGCAATTTAGTATCAAAATATTCTTTGTGCGCTGAAGATATAAACAATCGAAAATATCCTTTAAAACGATCAATGTCAAATGTCGTATTAAAATCAACTAGAGATCAAAAGGAATTTTGGCTCTTTAATTTAAAAACTGTGAGTTTTCTACTAACATTTCCTTGAATCATTGCTAATTGTACCTTTCGTTTTATATGGCTCTTGAGCAATAGATGGGATTATAGCGGAATTTCAGAAATTACCACCGTATTTCCATTCACTAACCGTTGAGTTCACACGATAAAGAAGCATTTTATAAGAAAATAAGTTCGTAATATTTCGCTAAATTCTCTAACCTACCTCCATATTCGATAAATTTCAAAAGACCAAACCTTGATTCTACGCAACTAATCACAATTTGTAAACCATTATATAGATAATATTTTCCAAAGAAAATGTAAGAAAACAATTATTCAAATAATTAGGCGTAAAAATTACACGTATAAAGAATGCCAAACGTATTTATACGATTAGAGGAAGAGCTGAACATGTTAATATAAGGTGGGGCAAAAGTATCTTCACGATTTTAAATTTAAAAATTACATGGAAATTAAGTAAATTTATGTTTTGAAATTTTTAATGCAAAGTGCGTTTCTTGAATTGTTTACGAAAAATGATATCTAACAAATGGTTTCCTCCTTTCGTAATGACAAATTATGAGGTCCTTTCAGCACATCTTCCCTCTTCGCGATCTTTCTACCCTTCTTGCGTCTCCTACTGATCCTGTCTTTTCAAATTTGGTTACAAGTTGCAATATCATACGGTTGAAAGAAGACTATCTGACATTGAAATCGCAGAAAAGTTTTCTGAGTAGAAATACTTCTTCTTCCAAATAAAAAACAAATATACGATCTTTATCCTTTCTGCAGTCGTGTATCTCTGCATATCGAAACACCCAAGTACTTATTTTAACCTAAAAAAGAGAAATTCATTAACTCCAGAAAGAATTATTGAAATAAAAATTCTTGAAGGTACTTTTGCGCCATCCTGTATATGCATAAAAATGATTAACAGCGCAAAATACAAATGCTCACAAATTCACAGTCGTACAAAGCAAATGTTTACTCTAATCTATAGCAACAAAAATATTTACAGACATAAAGATATTTACTGATAGTTACAAATATTTGTTCAGAACTGAAGTCTCAGAAACAAAGCACCAAATTTTAAAATCCGAATTTTCGTCAAACCATTTTGTGAAAGAGTTTCAACTTACTCTTCTTAAACAATAAATATGATTCTCATACGAATTGCGCTTTGTAATTTATCCTCTAAATTACACTAAGTTTGCTCTCTAACGAAACGCGAATATTTTAGAATTTGAGTCAATTAATTCCAACGGCCCTATCTTCCGCGCTATTAAATCACTCTATGACCTTAAAGCATCTAATCACATCGGTTTCCAGTGTCGTCTGCAGCTTACTCTAGTCGCTGGCTTACACAAAGATTTTATCACACGCATCTGTGATATAAACGATCGTCCGATGCTCTCTGTATCGAACGGTAAATGGTTGCAAGATAAAAGAGTGTCTAGACGCATTAATTGAACAACTGCTCTTTTCTCGCCAGTGTATTACAAGAACGCTACACGATTTGATAATCGTACATCACTGCAAAAATCTGATTAATGTCTTTCTTGTGACAAGATGTTGTGAACACAAGAAAACATTTAATGTCTTTAGATAATGTTCATAGTATTTATGAAAACTGATGTACGTAATTTTAGAGGTTGATTGTGGAATACAGAGGTGCTTTAAAGTCTTTCTGACTTATTTCAAATATGATTGTTAAGTGTTATAGAATATGATGTAAAACCTGCTATCAATTTGAAAACATATGTATTGCAGTAAACTTAAATTCGTAAAATTTACCTTTATTTTGTTATAATTAATTTATTTATTGCTTCGAAATGAAAATGAATGAATTTAACTGCTAATGAATTCTAGTCATCCGAGTACTTCCAACCTTGTGAGGCAAAGTGGAATTTCACTTAATTATAAATTCGAATTTCTAAAATTTTGAACCTCCATTGGAAATTATGTTTAGGAGAGGAACTCTCTGACTGCTATCAAAACCGAAATTGATTAAAGAAATTAATTTGTCAACAATGTGATAAAATATGAAGAGCCTACAGATTTATATTATGTATAACTGAGTTAAAATGAATAATTGAAATGAATAGTTGTGGTTATTATTAATAGCTGAAATTCAGATTATGAATGAATCAAAAGTGCTCGAAAATGTGTATTGCAGACATTTGAAATCCTGAACTACGATTTTTAATTTTCTGTACGAAGCAAAGGAACTATGGTATCCGCGAAAAATTTCGGGTATCATATTTCAACGAAAATGTCCATTTCAACCGCTCCCGAAACCATTTGAACGATGTTTTTGCGTGACATCTGTACATACGGACAGAATAAAGGACTGTTTTTGCAAAAATAGATTGTAAAATGAATCTAAAATGGATTCAGAAGAGATTTTTTCTTGACCGTATGTATGTATGTATCTCACATAACTCAAGAACGAATAGGCGTGGAACGACATGTAGTTTTGCACCTTCCGGTTTCATTGCAATCAGTCGCAGCAATCTAATATAAATATATAAATTACCACGGTGTTACCTGGCTCGGTGAGCTTGTAAGGTTTTAGTTAAACTAACAAAGTTTTAATTTTAATTTGAATCTTTCTATCTGTTCTCATTTTCAACTTCCCGTTAGAAGAAGCGCGCGTTCTCAGCGTTATGCTAATTTGAAGTAGAGCGAAGTACTATTTAAGCCAGTGGTAGAAACCTCTCAGTGTGAGAGAGCTTTTAGTCTCGGATCACGGTCATTCTATTCGACGTTCGCCTGACCAGCTAGCAGCTAAATTCTAAGCCATAGTGCTTACTACGTGATTGCTTATTGAAATAGATCCAAGTGCGCTAGTATTAGTAATTCTTGCTACGCACCATTTAGTTAGAGGCCAACTCCGCGTATAGCTCTGTGAGCAAAGATTAATTAAATTTCTATTTAGCTTTAGTTTAAATTTATTTGATTGTTCATTTAGACCCAAGTGTGGTCTTTTACTTTCTGTATCCCTCCCGAGTTGGGAAGTGATTTGTAAATAATATTGATTTAATAAAAGAGGATTTTAAATCCCTTTCAAGTGCAGTTATTCTACCACTTGAGCACAGTATCTACAACCAGAACATAGCTGCATTCAGCTCCCTGTTCCAGATCAGGACTTAGAGACTTTTTCAGCTGTTCATAAAGATGTTTGCCAAGACTACGCACAGAACACTCAGTCCTGACAAGCTAAGCTTTTTATTGTTATATGTAGGTAAATTGTGTATTTTTTACTTTAAAAGTGAATGAATTATGTGATCACGGTTAAGGTTTCTATGAATTCAGTTAATCTGCATGCAATAGTTGTAGAATTATCATCAAATTAAAATGTGTTTAAGTGTTATTAAGCCTAACGGAGCGTCGTAAACAAATATGACATAGTTGTAGATTTATCAATAATGTAAAACTGAAAGCGGCCAGTTAAACCTAACAAACCGCCATTTGTTTACATTCGAAACTCTTAAATTTACACAATTTAAAAGTTGTATAAGTGAGACCAAGCCTAACGGAGCAACTGCAGAATAGGGATTTAAGTCAGTTTTTGCTTCTTCAATGTCTTTTGCCGAGTGAGATCAAAAGCATACTCTCAATTTTGTGTACCGAAAATCTGCCTTCTTGCCC
>KK112313.1:646935-669628 GCA_000611955.2 Stegodyphus mimosarum
AATAAGAATAAGCTTAACATTGTTTTCAAATTCACTACACACAAAAAAATGGAAAACATTTTACATTATGTAAAATGACAATTCGAAAAAAAATTGGTTTAAAAACATTATATGCAAATTCGAAACTCAAAATCAAATATAAATGCAGAGCGCAATTCAAATATACTTTAAACTAAATAGTCATTTAAACAATACTCAAAAAATGGGCAGTCCCCTATTATTCTTAACTTTTAATTCCAAGAAAACGAAATATTTTCTAAAATATATATAAATTATAATATATTTCGAAATATATTATAATATATATATATTTTAGATATATAGAGATTGCTTTAAATAATAAAATCAAATCTGAGCCTACTTCTGCAAAAAACTGAAAACCTATTAGAAACAAAAGTTTTAAAAAAGGAAAAAACGTAAACTTACTGAAATCATACGACGACCTTCAAACGAAAATTTGCCTAATGTTTCAGATGACCAAACTGTGTTTCTTGTAGAATTCATAGTTGCTGTGGAGAAGCAGAAAATGGCAGTTCTTGGAAAAAGTATGCGATAAGTTTCAAAGTGTTCAATAACAGAACTAATTATTTAAACATGTGTTCGAAATATCCTATCCTGTTAAACTTTGTGTGCGGTGGTGTCAAACGTATGTGCGGTCATAAAAATTATTACCACGGGGAAGGTTGTTCATCGACTCCAAAATAGCGGCGTTAAGAAACTTCTAAAAGATGCTGTTTTCTGTAAAATCTTAAAACGTGAAAGTAGTATTGGCTTAAAGTTTAGGAAAAGAAAAATATGCGTTATAAAAGAGAAAAGTCTTCACGTAATTGGGGTACAAAACGTCTTTAAAAATGAAAAGCCACCCCCACTTTTTTTAAGTAAAAGCAAGAATATTTGCCAGTTAAAAATTTATTAAATAGTAGAAAGAAAGTATATATAATAATTCAAAGAGAAAAGAACTAAGACCTTTGTACACATTTACATTAAATTCTTTATCGTAGTCACCAACTATTACCTTTAAGCAACAATTATCATATCACTATAGATCAGAAATTTAAAAAAAGTAGTTAATGCCAGTTTTCCTTAGAGTTATAGAAATTTTTAGTAGAGGTGTTTTATTCTCTAAGAGAATTTTGACTGAATAATTGATTTCTTCATGTAAGTATTCGACTTTGTTGCAGATATTTTCTAAGGAGCTGAATATGTATGGTATTTAGTATTACTCTTTTGGAGATAGTGGATTGCCAATGGATGAGTTTAATTGTAGTACCGGGAGGTTTATAAATATCCTGTACATCTGAATTCAGCTGATTTAAAGCAGGGTAAAATGTTTTATAATGTTAAATTTCGCATTTAGTCATTCTCGAATTCCGATGTTCCGCAGCTACAGTAATGTTTTCAGAGTTCCAAATTTTCATTGCAGAATTTTTCGTCTTTGCTATGTAACCAGCATTGCAGCATTGATAAAGGAACAGTAAACGTGAAGAGTGCTTTACTATTTTGCCATTGCACACTTCAGAAGAAAGCATACTCTTTTTATTAATTATTTTATCAATAGCTTCCAGTTTAAAGTTCTTCATTCAATGTGAAGTGTTTTCTGAAATATTTTGAATAAAAGATATTCATTTGTGAAGTGTTTTAGGATAAAACATCTTTTCTTCCATTCAGTGCTTTTTATTAAAAACAGGTCTTATAGCATTCACACTGTTCTTTGTTCCTAAAGAAAAGTGGTAGAAACCTAGTAAAAATAAAATTAAATTCATGCATTGATTTTATTTTCCTAAAATTCAGTCGAGGAATTTTTTCACGTCCATGTATAAAAATTCGTAAGTACGAGTCATGAGTCTGACATATTACAGATGATTTTCTATGTGCTGAAATAAAAATGTCATAAATGTTAACATACTAGCGGGCTCTATGTACCCCTGAAAAGAAAATGTCAAAAAACATTTCAATTTGAATGAAGTTAGTTCATACTTTCTAAGCAAAAACTAATTCGTAAATAATTTTGCTTTGCTAATCCAGGAAAGAAAAAGCTTTTCACACTTCAGGTTAATACTATGACGTCATGATTTAAATTTAATGCTGTTCATGCGATGCGGGGGTTGATATACAACTGATAGAATTTTAAAGAAATGGACTGTTCTAATTAATATTTTATTTTACAACCTTAATCAAATGCGTGCCATCTTTCAAGGGATGACTTACTACCAACAACAACAGCAATAAAAAAATACTGAGCGAGCGTTTACAGGGTTACTGTAATGAACATGTAAGGTGCCAGAAAAAAAATGGCGCAATCTTAAAGCTAAACTGTCCTAATGACTGAACATACCCCCCGGCATTGAAGGGTTACTTCAATAATTTCGTGCGATAATACTCATAATAGCATACAAAATTATACAATTACAACCTTATACAATAAAGCAATACGAATAATATACCTTAATTAAATACAACAATTTTCAACTTTCAATACAAAATTTTATACACAATACAATTTTATAATTATAAGCTAACGCAATTAACTTACGAAGCTTCTTTCTGGGGTAAAATTGCAATTTTTGTAATTCTACGCTTAATGATGCGTTTTGCTCCACGTATTTCTATTACTCTAACCTTACCGTCAGCTACAGGAAAAAGTCTTGTAATGCGCCCTAACACCCATCTACTTAACAGGAAGCTCATTCTCCTTAACTAGTACTAGCATACCGATTTTAATATTCGTTTGTTCTACTTTCCATTTTGAACGCTGTTGTAGTGTGTTTAAATAGTCCCTATGCCAACGATTTGATATCAATTGGACAAATCTGGTAATTCGTTTCCATCTTGAGAGTCAATTTTCAGGTATATCAATTAATTCGGGTTCTACTATAGCATTCAAATGTTCTCCAATGAGAAAATGGCTCGGTGTTAAGGTCTCTAAATCATTTACATCGGAAGATAAGGGAGTAATAGGGCGAGAATTTAAAACAGACTCTATCTGAGTTACTACAGTTAATAATTCCTCGAAAGTCAGCCGTGCATTACCCGCCTTAAGTAATAATTCACGGATTTAATTTCAGATTCCCATAGCCCACCAAAATTAGGTGTCCGTGGGGGAATACACTTCCAAACGATTCCTTCTTCACCTAAATAATCTGCTAATTTTTTGTCAGGATTTCTAATTAAACTGTTAATTCTTTGCAATTCGACACTTGCGCCAACGAAGTTTTTTGCGTTGTCTGAGAAAATGATTGAGCATTTTCCGCGTCTAGCAATAAATCTCTTTAAGGTGGCAATAAATGCGTCAGTGGTGAGGTCACTCACTAGTTCGAGATGCATAAATATACCTAAATACGCATAATAATACATAATATAGCTAAATATACCTTTTCTTAAAGAGTTCCTTTCCTCTGTCCTTGCTTGTACCTAATGAAAAATAGGCCACAAAAATCGGTACCGACATGGTTGAAGGGTGAGCTTGGACTTATGCGCTCTGCAGGTAATGACCCCATAATTTGCTCGATAGCGACTGGTTTATTTTTACTACAAATTATACATTCATGGGTAATCTTTCTAGTTAAAGTCCTACCTTGTAATCGCCAAAATTTCTGTCTCATACAACACAATAATGCTTGCCAACCTACGTGTAAATATTTCCGACGATAATTCTCAGCAATCAATTTAGTTAGTTCGCATTTAACAGGCAAAATTATTTGTTATTTTTTCTGAAAACCTTACATTGGCCCTTTGTAATCGGCCACCTACACTCATTACATTATTTTCATCCAAAAAAGGGTTCAAAGAAAGTAAATTACTTTTATTATTAATGGGTTTACCTTGTGCGAGGGAATTGTAATCTAAATAAAAACTACATTTTTGAACTTCTCTATCTAAAAGAGATTCTGTCTCATTTAACTTCTCTGAACTTACCCCTCCTGTTCTTCTCTGTGCTCCTTTCTGTTTTGCACACCTAGAGTTCCAAATGAACCCGAAAATGTAACTAATAATACGTAATAATTTTAAGTAATAGTTAGTGATATTCAGGACATAGCCAATTAATTATGAAGGCAAAGTGCATAAACAAGCAATATCAGTTCTTTTTCTCAGTTCACTAGAAAATGTCTCTGTTTTTTCGAACTCTTAAAAGTCAATGTTCTTGCTAGGTATGACACCTTCCCTCAAGAATGGAGGTCCTTTCCACCAGAGATCAACATCATGCAGCTAGTCAAAATTCAGTCCTCGGAAGTGTGCTGGATTCTCCTCTGAATACACATAATTCCACTGGCATGTCTGTGTTAGCTCTTGGATCTGCAACACTCGGTTAGTAACAAAAGGTTTTAGTACATGTGGAGGATTCTGAAGCCACGCTAACACTGTGGTTGAGTCACACCACAGACATGTTTTTACTGATGTCCAATTTCAATAAAAGCACCACCTTTGTAAAAAGCTGCGATAGCAGTACAGCTGCGCAAAGTTCCAGTCGTGGTACTATCGACGGTTTTAGTGGAGCTACTCTGGACGTGCTGCAAAGCAAATGTGAAGATTTATTATTGTTACTTCTACAGCGTAAATAGATAGCTGCTCCATATGCGTGTTGTGATGCATCAGAAAATCCATGAATTTGTACCTCAGAAAAACTGTCCTGTAAAACATATCTGCTCACTTGCAAATTGCAGATAGATTGCATGGAATCAATAAAACGTTGCCACTCCTTAATTATCTTCTCGGGTAGCGGATAGTCCCAATAAAGCTGCAATAACCAAAGTCTTTGGATGAAGATTTTTGCTTCTGTTTTCCCTGAACTAAGCAGTTCTAATGGATCATAAATGCGAGCAATGTCCGACAACATTGTTGTCTTTGTGTAAGTAGCTGGTTTCTTGATCGTTGATTTGTACGAAAAACAATCTACCTTTGGATTCCATAATAATCCTAATGTTTTGATGCTCTAATCGTCATCGAAATTGCTGAAAGAATATTCTTCTTGTCCATCCGGAAACTACGAAAGATCAGGGTGATTAGCACACCATCTGTGCAGACGCATTCCTCCACGTGATAATTGGTTAATCAACCGATTATCACGTGCGGTTAATCAACCGATCATCAACCGATAATCGGTTAATCAACCGATCATCCGATTGCAATTCTTTAGCCTCTGTTAGAGAATGGGCTCCTGTGAGTACGTCGTCGACTTAAAAATCCCTTTTTACTATTCGCGCTGCTAACGAAAAATTGTTTCTCTCGTCCTTTGCTAATTGGTTAGGTGTGCGTGTTGTCAGATATGGTGCGCTGAAAGTACCGTAAGTTATAGTCTTCAGTCTATAAAGTGTGTTGGAGCTTAAAATTCTTAAGAGTTTGTGTATAGGTTTTAAGTTCAAATACCAAATGATAAGTCAATATTAGGATGAACAATTTTCAATAACATGAATGTGTAAAGTTTGTGACAACATGATAAACACAATATATACTGTAAAATAGGTGTTCAAATCAATCGTAATAGTGACCAAGAGCTCCAACAGAATAATTAAATTTAATGCGTTGTGTCATAAAACAGTAGGGTCCAGTGTTCTAAATTAAAGTGAAAACATTACAAGAAGTTAAAATTAAATATAGCATTTATTTAGGATACTTTGAATTAATACAGAGTGGTGCATGGTGGGCGGTTAAGTGGAAAATATAAAAGGTAATCATACCCAACCCAACAGGGAATTTAACATTTCAGGATACAGACGACATTGACGTTCCAATTAGAAGTTCCAAACAGTGAAGATTACAGGGTGAAATACATGGAAGATGTAGATTCTTTTACTTCTAGAAAGGAAAGAAAAAATAAAGGTTAGTATGTTCGGTCATTTTCGTCGCCCTCCTTAGTATTCATCTCTCGTCTATTTCTTCCGACAACGGTATTTCTCTGATAACGCCGACACTTTCAGCTCCGTCTCCTTGCGTTACAATGGCGGCATGTCAAACTCCCGTCAGCCCTCCCTCGTCAGCAGCTCCCAAGCCCTTTTTACTCGAAACGCCAAGACCGCTTGATTGGCGATTTTTGGTGGTAAGAAAACCGCCAACAGCCCGGCAACCCCATGGGAAAAACACGCAGGAAGGTGCATCTCCAAGTAGAAAGAGCTCCTGCATTTGGCATATATCGCTGATCCACCAAGGTCAACCACCTCTAGCCTCGACGAGGGGTCCCAATCCAACATGGAAACAAGCTGCGAGTAAGAAAAACATCCCGCCAACCTGAATTCGCTGCAGGGTTAGTAGTGTAAGAAACTAGCCTCTCCACAGGGTGCGATCTTTACTCGTGTTGACAGATGCTACCCAGACCACTGTCTGGCGGGTGAAGCAATTCGTAAACAAAGCAATAAATCTCTTTGGAAGGGCAACGGACTGAAATCGAAAGTTTTGAAGGGATACGTGAAAAGTATTGATTTTACAACAATTTAACTTCAATACTGATAAGTACTTAAATAAAAATATAATAATTTCACAGATAATTTTCTTGGGTTTATTCCGACACCAAACACGACCACCATAGTAAGAAATAAAAATTACTTCAGTTAAAATACAATAATCAAGTATGAAAATTTTTATATATTCTCCACAACACCAAAACGACCACCAGAGTCAGAAAATATGGATCCCAAATTTAGCAGAAAAGGGGGCATAACAGAAAAACTTAAATTAAACTTTAAACACCAACTTGTGTAAACAAAACTTTAAAAAAATTGACCTTAAGGATCAACTTATCAAGAGATTAACATTAACAACTAAACTAAACAGAATTTAAATAATTAACCAACCAAAAGTAAAGAAGAAAAATTAATTACACAAGCAACTTAAAATCAGCGTTAACCAAAACTGTCAAGAGGACAAATTAAATGACTACAATTACTTTTAAACAAACCAAAGAACTTAACTACAAAAATTAAAACAAACTTTAAGTCTGAAGCAAAAAGTTAAATCATTACCTTTAAAACAACAAATCACAACTGAAATCAGTAATACATAACAAGTGTAACTGGTTCTTCTTCACTACTCTTCCATAAGATGCGTAACAAATCTCTTTGATGTTCTTAAATCAAAATTTGACGATACATTTTTACAATGTCTGCTGTGAAGATAATTTTATGCGTTCAAAATCTGCAAATAATATCAAATAGTTCGTCTTGAATTAACCCTCCATTCAGTAGAATATCGTTTATTAACGAAATTCCAGTAGTCGTAGGAGCAGTGGCAACCCTAAGTTTAGTGCTAGGTTTATCGGCCTGAAAACCCCATGATGAGGAAGATAATATGAGAAACTAGAGCTATCCCCTTCATCAGTTTCTTCGGAATGGCCTAATTTATTATATTCCTTAATGAAATCTTCGTACAAGGATTTCATTGCGGGATTGTGAGTGAAGCGTTTCAGTAAAGAAAGGCTTTTACTTTTTCTCTCGATTCGCCTAAAAGGCTAAGCCCTTCCTCCTTAATTGGCATTTCCACTATATATCTGCCGTCATCTTGCCTCCTGCGTGTACGAATAAAATGCTGTTCACAAAATTCCTCTTCCTGACTCTTCACTTTTTTGCTTCATTAATACATTCAGTCTCACAAAACCTTCTCCTATTGTCAGATAAATGATCCACAGTTTCAACAAACCCACAATAATTATCAACATTGCCTTGCTGTGGCATGCGTACTGACCCGCTAACGATGTATCCAAAAATTGACTGACGGAGAATCAGATCTTGAATTTTATCCTATTTGTTCCCAGTAAATCAAAAAATACTTCGTTAGATAATAAAACATGTATTTGACCTGGCTTATAAAACTCTGGATCAGCTTAAACAATGGGTTGCAAATGCTTAAGATCAGGAATGTTTAGATATCTCGCAGGAGTTACGCGAGTTGTTTTGGAACAACAAAAAGTTGTAAGGTACGATAAAATCTCTAGTAGCCTTAGCGATGGTTGCTATAACGTTTTTCTTAACACCCATAACTGTACCATTGATACCTGAAATAGAAGCGTTTATTTTTTTTTCTTCAAATTCAATAATTCAGCACATTCTTTAGTAATGAAATTGTTTTGAGAACCAGAATCAAGCAAGGTTCTCAGCGAAAAAAATTTCCATCATCACCTTTAACGAAAATAATTGCAGTTGAAAGCAGAACTTGTTTATTAAAAGAACTAGAAATACTCAGTGCAGTACTGTTAATAGAATTTGCTTGGTTGGTTTCATTAGTGTCACTAACGTTTTGGCTGCTTGCCAATAGAGTAAATGTATCAGCATTTGGAGAAAGATTACTTGTTAAATTTATTAGTCTTGTTTGTGTTTTGATTCGATGTGCCATTTGCTCTATCGAAATTTTCTTCACTTCGATCAAAATCTAAGAGCGAATTGTGAAACTTCTGACATTTTCTGTATGTATTAAAACTTTTACAGTCCTTGATTTTGTGGACCGAAGATAAACAATTGAAACACAGTGTTTTTTCTTTAAAAATTTAAATCGTTTCTTGACTGTTAAATTTAAGAATTGCACATATTTCAACAATAAATGATCACCTTTACGATACAGACAAATTTTTGAATTTTTCGAAAGTGATGTAAGAGCTTTGTTATTAAATGAACGTTTCAATTCGCCATGCGGAGGTTTGTAATGTGATAGGGTGCGAACGTGTTCCTTCAAAAAACATATCAGTTGGTTAACTGTTCCTATTTCATCTTTTTTAAGTGATCTTTCCCACCAACACCGAGTATTTCTATCCAACTTTTCAACTAATAAATAAACAATTAACGTGTCTGAAAATTCTTCCACCTTTTGCTCCAATGCTTCCAAGGATCCTAAACATTCATGCACCTTATCGATAAATTTTAAAAGCGACGAAGTAGAATCACTCGTTTGAGGTATAGAAATTAATTAATTTATGATAGAATTGATCAAATCATTTTTGTTGCAATAGCTCTCTACCAACAGATTCCATGCTATGTCATAATATGAATATAAAATAATCTAATCTAATCTTCAGGATACTGATCAAGAACACACACATCACAAAGGCAAAGGAACACTATGATTCAGGATTTTACTTTCAAGTTTATTCAAGACAAACACTAATTCAACTGGCGCTGCCAGATCCAAAGACAAGAAGTTATATCACCGGAAAGATTTACGCCCACTTTGGCGATTAACATAAATTTCAACATAAAAATTTCTTACACACTGGGCCCGGCTGAACAGTAGTTCAGAACAATCAAGATTATCATTAATACATGAACATTTTCAAGAATCATTATGCATTTCAATACAAATTCAAGTTTTTGTAATAAAGAAAATATCAACTAAAGATCTAAGCATGTAAAACTTACCATATGTTTAAAGAATATCAGGCAAACTTTCATTCATTAAGAATTACTCTCATAACATTCCTGTTCAAGCATCAGGAATTTAAATCAAGAATTTATATAACTCAAGATAATATTAAACAAATAACATTTCAATAATCCAACTAAAATACTAGAAATATTACAAGAAACCTGTCCTTTTTTTTCAGGATTAAAATAAAAATAAAATTTTAAATACACTTATACATTTCTATAACCTTAAAATTTTCTGATATATACATTACTTTAAATACCATTATATTACTTTTCAGTAATTATAGCATTAAGATTACTTTTCAGTAAAAAATATACAGTCACACAATATAAATACTCTTAGCATTCTAACTTAACTAATAATTGTATAGGTCTTTTTATAATGCCTTTTTCAGTCTTTATTTCGCAACTGCGAATTAGTCCATCTCTACCAGTAAAAGTTTTGAGAACTTTTCCTAATCTCCACATGTTACGTGGTAAATGTTCATCATGTATTATCACGATATCATTCACACTCAAGTCGTGTTTTGCACGGTGATTTTTCACACAATTTGCAGATTTCAAATTCAACAAATAATCTTTATAAAAAATTTTCCAAAAGTTATTTAGTAGTTTTTCACGATATAGATACGCTTTTAAAAGAATTTCTTTAGTACTGCACACTTCATGAGTGTATTTGACAGGAGGCAAATTAGCAAGTTTCTGCCCTAGCAAAAAATGAGCAGGTGACAGAACTTGGGGTTCATTATCTTGGATGTAAGTCAAGGGTCGACGATTTATCACCGCCTCAATTTCAGTCAGTACAGTTTCCAATTCTTCGGGAAGAAGTGATGTTCTACCAAGAATTTTTCTTAATATTGTTTTGACGGTTCGCACAAGTCTCTCGTAAAATCCGCCCCACCAGGCTCCTCTTTCAATGATATACTTCCACTGAATGCCCTTTGCGGCATAATAATTCTTTACATCGGGATGGCTTAATACCTGCCACATCTTTCTGAGCTCCGCGTCAGCTGCCTTGAATGTACGCGCGTTATCTGAGTATATTAAAGAGCACAACCCTCTTCTTGCTATAAATCGACGAAAAGCAAGTAGGAAAGATTTAGTTGTGAGGTCTTTTGTTAGTTCAAGATGAATACCTCTAGTTACTGCGCAGGTAAATAATAGGATATAATACTTTGTATTTTCATTTTTAACGAAAAGTGGACCTGCATAATCCAGTCCTATAACATCAAAAGGATTTGTTTTTTCAATTCTAGATGGAGGTAATGGTGCTATGACTTGTCGCATCGGTCGTGAGTTATAACGCTGACACAGTACACAGTTTCTTATAACACGTTTCACATTTTGTCTGGATCTAATTATCCAGTATTTTTCACGGAGGAACATGAGAGTACTAGCTACACCTGTATGAAGCACTCGTTCATGTGCATCACGTACCAGAAGATCTGTAAAATGAGTTTTTGAAGGAATTATTATTGGGTGCTGTTCATGGAAACTTAAAGTAGATTTTTGAAGTCTTCCCCCTACTAATAAAACTCCTTCCTCATTTAGAAAAGGATTCAGTTCATAAATTTTTGAGTTTTTTGAAATCAATTGTCCAGACTTTAAACTATTAATTTCCACAGAAAAATGTTCATATTGAACTTCTTTTATCAAATATAGTTCTGCATTAAAGAGTTCTTTAGCAATCAAGGGTCCTATTTTCTTGTCAGTTTTATTTTTCAAATTGTGAATAAATCTAAATATCCATGCAGTCACTCTAATAGCTTTAATTAATTTACTATATTTTTCAAGATTCAACAGAGAATTAGATTTTTCTGCAGTAGACGATAGTATTGTGGTATCATTTATACACTTTTTCCTCTCTAAATCAGTATCAGAAAACTCCGTTGTCGCAATAAATTTACTAGGCCAAGCACTTACTGATTCAACTAACCAGTCTGGTCCAGATTTCCATAATCTTGAAGACAACAAATATTCGGCTGAACATCCTCGAGATAAAATGTCCGCTGGATTGGACTTCCCATTACAATGTCTCCAGTTATTTGGGCAAGTTAATGATTGTATTTCAGATACGCGATTCTTTACAAACATTTTCCATCTTTCAGGAGCACTATGAATCCAGTGAACCACTATCATACTGTCAGTCCACAGGTAGATATTTTCTTCATGAATTGAAAACAGCTCTTTTAAATATTTAGCAAGTCTTGCCGATGTTAATGCTCCTAACAATTCTAGTCTTGGAAGTGTGAGTTTTTGTTTTATTGGTGCAATTCTAGATTTTGCCATGATGAATGCTACCTGACCTTCTTCAACCGATCTAAAATATGCAACTGCACCGTACGCTTTAATAGATGCATCACAAAATAAATGCAGTTCGAAATCTTTATTTTGATTCAATTTGCCGGGGAAATATTCTCGAGAAATTTTAAATTTCTTTAATTTTTCAATTTCACTGCTCCACTCGGCCCACAACTCCTTACAATTAGTTGGAACTTCGTCGTCAAATTCTAAACCCAATTGCCAAAGGTTTTGCATTATTATTTTTGCACGTAATACAAATGGCGCCAAGAAACCTACTGGATCGAAAATAGTAGCAGTCACCTTTAATATGTTTCTTTTTGTAGTGTTTCTGCAACTATTTAATGTTTCGCACAATTTGTCTATGTTCAAGGAAATTACATCTTTACTCGTACACCAGTTAAGGCCTAATACTTTTAAGCAACTATTTAGTTCATTTTCTGACTTAATTATTCCACAATCATCCCAAAGTTTTTTGAGTTCCTCTGAATTTGTACTAAACTGACGCAAATTCATTCCGGCATCTTTAAGTACGCAACATGCTCCAGTACTTAACTTAAAAGCCTGTTCCACGGAATCTGCTCCATAAAACACATCATCTACGTAGATAGAACAGTTCAACATCTCAAAAATACCTGGACTTTCTGACTCTATTTTCTTTATATGCTTTTTTATGGTGCACGCCAGAATAAACGGGCTACATGACACTCCGAAAGGAACGCGTGTCATTCTATAATGTTTCAAATTGTAATTATTATCAAAGTATAAAAACCGTAATACATCTCTGTCAATTTTAGAAATTCCAATTTGGAGGAAAGCCTTTTCAATATCTGCTGAGAACGCATATTTGTATTGCCTGAACCGCAATATCAAGTCCAAAACAGAAGGATTCAAATTTGGGCCAGGCATCAAACAATTGTTCAGAGATACCCCATTATTACATTTCGAAGATGCGTCAAACACGATACGGACTTTAGTTTTTGATACATTTTTTCTTACCACTGGAGAATGTGGCATGTAATACATTTTACTATTGTCACAACTTTCAATATTGCATTCTTCAATTATTTCATTTTTCAACTGTTCGTTTATTATACTATCATAATTTTCCCTAAGCCATTCATCATTTTTTAGTTTATTAACCAAAGATACTAGACGTCGCTTGGCATTTTCTAAATTATTACCCAAGTTTTCATGATGTGATTTCCATAATAAACGAGCTACATATCTACCATTAGTAAAATGCAATTCTTTTTCAAACTTCTCAATAACTAATTTGTCATCAGGATTCTCCTTCTCCTCTAAACCCAAGTGGTCCAAAGTCCAAAATCTTCGCAAACAGTCATTAATTAAATTATTATCTTCTATCAAGCAATGAGAAACACCAGTTGTAAAAATACAGGCGCTGGACTGATCACCTTCCAAAGATCCAACCAAGGACCAACCAAATATAGAAGATACTGCAAATAATTTATTACTTATTCTTTTCTTTTCTCCTGTTTGTACTTCCCAACATGAATCAGATCCTAACAATATTTTTACCTCAGCTGCTTCACCATTATCGGCTAATTTTAAATTTTCCGATTTTAATATTTCTAAAATGTTTTTCGAGGGAATTCTTATGATCGCTCCAGAAATAGTGTCTGTAACAAGAGCTTCCACAGTGATTGAGTCATTAGGGTAGTGTATACTTTTTAGTGTGATTTGAACAACATCATATTCCGTTAGTCTACCCTGGATATACCCAAAAGAATAAACATGTAACCTTTCTTTTCTTAAAGTCCTTAACTTTAGTTCTTTAGCCAAATCAGATCTAATAAATGACCTCTGTGATCCCCCGTCAATTAAGATTTTTACTATTTGACTTCTAGTATTATCTGTATCTGAAGCGTAAACCGAGCAAGTTTGTAAATATACACCTTTATCAGCAGTTTCAGAAACAGACTTAGAGTTAAACGACAGGGATGCAACTACATTCTGCTTAGAATCTGATACTGTAACTACTTTCTGTTTAATATCTGAACTGGCTTCAGGAACAATATTTTTACAAAATAACTTATTGTGATTTAAACCATTACACAACTCACAAGGCATAAGTTTCACTCTACATCTGGCCGATACATGACCTTTTTTAAGACATCTGTAACAACGACCATGGTTTCTTAATATAGCTCTTTTTTGCTCATTTGTTTTCTCACAACTTCCTACATCATGTGTATTTTGATTACAATAGAAACAATACTGCTTAGTCACTGTAGCTAACGCCGAAGCAGTAGGAATGCTTGCCCCTTTTAAGTAATTACTTTTATTCTGCTTAACACCGTAATTTGTGTCCCTTTTCTTTGAGCTTATTATTAAATTAGAAGCTTCTCGACTTTCCACTTCGAGTCTAATGAATTCGAGAAGTTCTGTTAGGCTATAGTGTTGTTTAGAATGTCTTTTTCTATTAAACTCCAGATTCATATCGTCTGGTAAAAGCTTTAAAATAACAGGTCCTAAAAGGGTTCCATAAGCATCCGACACAATACCCAATGAGTTTAAACTTCTTATATTAATTTCGCAGGAATCGTAAAGTGTTCTTAGTGCTTTTACATTAGACGAAGTTCTAACCGGTTCAAGATTCAAGAGTTTGTTCATATGCGAAGATACAACCAAATCTGTTCGTCCAAATCTTTCTTTAATTAAACTTATACAGGCATCATAATTTTCGTTGGATAATGCAAACCCAGATACTGCATTTAAAGCAGGTCCTGCGAGTAAGGATTTAAGATAAGTAAACTTCTCGACCTTTGTTAACTCATTATTATTACCAATAGCATTTTCAAAAGAATTATAAAATTCCAAAAATAAACTAGGATCACCATAATATTTAGGAATTGAAATTTTAGGTAACCGAATGTTAGTTTTATTTTCAATCTTTACCGCAGCAGTAAGGTTACCAGACGATTCATTTTCAATGTTCACTATCTGAGAATTTGAGTTAAGTTTCTTTTTAGCCCTAAAAATACATAAACTAATTTTTTCATCATATTCTAACACAGTATTACATTCTGTTTCAATATCGGACTCGTCCCCTTTAAAACAGTCTAGTATTTTTCCATTAATTTCTTTTAACTCAGATTGTTTAGACGTTAATAAAAATAATTTTTCTTCTATCATATTCTTATCATAAATGTCATTTTTAATTTCAGATTCTAAAACATTTACTATTTTAGAAATAGCCTGTCTCAAAGTTTTTCTAGCAGCTTTCAATTTAACAAAATTGTCTGCCATGATAACAACAAAAATAATTTGATTCTCTTACCTGTTGCAGGCTTCAATAATTTAATCCTAATTGCTAAACTCACTTTTCAAGGAAGAACCATTCACCAAAACATTTATCATGCCGCGTTCCGTGCAAACGAATATTTTCTTCGATAACACCACTCTCTGTATTCTTAAATAAAAAAACTGTTCGAGCGCAACAGTTGGGCACCAGAAAATATAAAATAATCTAATCTAATCTAATCTTCAGGATACTGATCAAGAACACACACAATCTTAACATCACAAAGGCAAAGGAACACTATGATTCAGGATTTTACTTTCAAGTTTATTCAAGACAAACACTAATTCAACTGGCGCTGCCAGATCCAAAGACAAGAAGTTATATCACCGGAAAGATTTACGCCCACTTTGGCGATTAACATAAATTTCAACATAAAAATTTCTTACAATGAATCCTAAATTTTAATGCAATGAATAACATTTAAAGCATCTGCCTTACACGAACTCTTTTAAATATTGCAATTTTTGCGCATTAGTTAATTTACTATTTTTATGCACAGCTGCGGAAAATAAATCTTCAAATTTAACCCATTCTTCAATTTTCCCACTGAATATAGGAAGCTATCAATTTTATATCCGAAACAATTATGTCTTTACTCGAACCGTTTTCATTTGAACAACTATTCCTTTGAGAACTGCTCTCAGAAATTTTTCTTTTAATTTTCAAATAAATTTCATCGAGGTTATCTACTATATTTTCCTTTTCCTTAATGAATTCGTTAGTGTCCTTTTCCTCCCAATGTGCAAATAAAGAACCGAAAATGTTACTTAATTCCTTTTTAAATTCTAATATTTTTGATTCATATAACTCCAATAAGGAAATATCTGCTTCATCCATTGTTTAATTTACCTTACTTTCAAACTTTGTGATACTGCATTTTAAGATCTTTTTCAAACCTCTATCAGAAAAATGTTTGAAACAAGTAAAAAAAATGAAATATTTTATGCTTTACTAGTATCCCTTATTTTTACACGTCTCTATTTTATATGTCCTTAATGCTTACTTAATGCTTCATATTCCTGTAATCACTAATATAAATGAATAATACACAGTCCAGTCACATTAATGTGACCATCTGTCAAAAGCCAGAATAACCACCTTTCGCAGAGCGGACTGCTGCGAGACGTGCAGGAAGAGAGTCACATAGGTCCCTGAAGGTGTTCTCTGGGATGTTGAGCCATGCCGACTCTAATGCCGTGGCCAGCTGCGCTAGATTACGCGGTTGAGGATCCATGGCGCGAACAACTCGATAGAGATGGTCCCACAGATGCTCGATTGGGTTTAAGTCAGGTGAGTTTGCTGGCCAGGGGAGGACGGTAAACTCATCCTGGTGCTCTTCGAACCACGCACGTACACTGGCAGCTGTATGGCACCTCGCATTGTCCTGCTGGAAGATGCCATCATCCTGAGGAAAAACAATGCGCATGTAGGGGTGAACATGGTCCGCAAGGACAGATGCGTACTTGTATTGATCCATTGTGCCTTCCACAATGATCAGTGAACCTAGAGAATGCCAGGAAAACATTCCCCAGACCATAATGCTCCCGCCTCCAGCTTGGACCGTTCCGGCAATGGTTGCAGGGTGGTTCCTTTCAGAGGTTTCACGCCTTATACGCCAACGTCCATCTGTCCGATGGAGCATAAAACGCGATTCATCCGAAAACGCAACCTGTCGCCACTCAGTGGACGTCCAGCTGCTGTACTGGCGTGCAAATTCTAGCCTTCGCCGTCGATGAACAGCAGTCAGCATAGGTGCACGAACCAGGCGTCTGCTTCGGAGGCCCAGACGCAGCAATGTTCGCTGAATAGTACTTTGGGAGACACTTTTGGTAGCCCCTTGGTTCATTTTGGTGGTCAGTTGCTCAACGGTAGCCCGTCTATCTGCCCGAACGCATCTCCGCAACCGTCGTTCGCCTCTGTCATCTATGGCCCGTGGTGCACCACATTTGCCACGTCGCTGATTTTGGACAGTCCCATTTTGCCATGCACGGTACACTTTTACCACGGCGGCACGCGAACAGTTCACAAACTCAGCCGTTTCGGAAATGCTTCCACCCTTGGCCCGAAAGCCAATGATCATGCCCTTTTGGAAGTCGGATAAATCGCTCCGTTTCTGCATTACGCCAACGATTGAAATGTTTTCCGAAGCCCTCACACACCCTTTATATACGCTCAACTGCACTGTGCTGCCACCTGCCTTCTGTGATTGGTTATTTAACTCTGACATGGAAAGTACGTGGTGGTCACATTAATGTGACTGGACTGTGTATAATATATAGATATATAATAATTTAAAGCATATAATAAAATAATGTAATTATGTATATTATTGTACATAATAATTTAAGTAAATGTATTTAATATGCCTTATTTATTTTGCACTTTTAGTCTGAATATTATGATTTGGCTTTTCTGTCCTGAAATCTGCAAAATCCTAAAATCCGCACAACCTCTGGTCCCAAGCATTGCGGATTTCTGGACTTCTACTGTAATATGTTTAATGTTTGGCAGCGTTATTTTTATTTCATATTTTGTAAAACTTAAAATTTTTTTATGAAGAAACCCAACGATCTGAAAGCGAGCAGTAACAACACTTTTCAGATAACGCAGATAACTTTACACAAAGAATGCAGATTTTTATCTCGATCGCGCGAGACTGTTGCCATTCGGAAAAATGAATGCGAAAATTAGCTTTCTCAGACTTTTAAATTAATATCTCGGCTAATTAAAGTCGTACGAAGATGAGAATGACCGAAATGGCTTCCCACACATTTTTGGAATCCGGAATAATGTATTTAATGTTTGGTAATGCTATTTTTATTTCATATCTTGTAAAGCTTACAAATTTTGTTGAAACAAACTACGATTTGTACGATTTTGAAAGCGAGCAATGGCAACGCTTTTCGAAATAAAGCAAATTTTTATTTCCAGCGTGCGAGACTGTTGCCACTCGGAAAAATAAAATTTAGACTATTATATAACATTTTATAAATCAATTAACAAAAAATATAGAAAATATGGAAAATACCAAAACTGGAATGAAGGTAGCGTTTTTGTACTGATAAACTAAAACTAATATTTAACAGCTAAATAAAAGGATGATCGCATTCCCCCCTCCTAAAACTATGAAATTTCTCTCAAGGGAAAATCCCCCCCCCCGGTTGAGAACTCTTGGTCTACAGATTTGGTGTCTTTTTTCTACATGCACATTCACCTATTTAATTCTCACATGAGTTCGTTTTAAATTGATAGTTTTACCTAATTGATAATTATAATTTTTAATTATTATATATAGATGGTAAAATTTTGCAGCACTACGCGCAGATTTTTCTACTAGATTTTCTAGTTTTTTCTCTCAACAACAAATAGAAAATTTGTCAACTTTCTCAGTAATTCCTTAATATTTTAGCATCTTTAAGTGCAAAATACCTTTTAGTTTTGTTTTCTTACACTATTACTCAAGGATTAAACTCCCTTCTTCAGATTTGAGAACTAATGTTTTTTTGCCTGTTTATTATTTTTAGTGGAAGGTTAGTTTTCTCTTATTATAAAATTTGCAAATTCATAAAAATGAAAATAGGTAGGGGATCATGGTTCTTACAATCCCTGAGTAATTCTCTCACATATTTCATTTCCCATAGTAGATGGTATACACTGGTGTGCAAAAATTAAGGACAAAGTCGAAAAATTAGATTATCAGCTGAACGAAGAGGCAGAGCGGACAGAAAGACCAATCAGGAGATTAAGTAAGGTGATGTACGGTAGCACATGCGCAGATATGCAGGTAGACGTAATGGGGGGTGTCTGAGTAGTATATAGCATGTTGTCGGTGTAAGATCAGTATTTCTGGCAAAGAGATTGCACGCCGTATAGCAGTTAAAATCACACCGAGTTGCTGCCTCAGCGAGAAATGGCGAATAATTAATCTGTTAGACGACATCTGGATGCTTTTACCCGAGGTCGAATCATTGGGAAGTTGGAAGAAGGCCGCAGTGCGACAAGTGTGGCTGCAGAGTTCGGAATTGCTCACAGCATCGTTTCACGACTTTGGAGACAATTTCAAACTATAGGAACAGCTATCCGGGGGTTTAGTAGTGGTCGTCCACGAGGAACCACACCCGCAGATGACCGGTATATTGCCTTACAGGCCAGAAGAAACAGGCGGCAGACAGCGGGAGAAATCGCTAGACACACGACACAGGCGACTGGACGACCGATATCGCGTTTTACCGTGGCCAGAAGACTGCACGGTGGTGGTCTGTTTGCACGACGCCCTGTACGGTGTGTACCTCTAACGCCTGCCCATCGGAGAAGGCGTTCTCTGTGGTGCCGGGAACACCGGAATTGGAGAGACAATGAATGGGGACGAGTACTCTTTACAGATGAGAGCAGATTTAGTCTGAGTTGCGATTCTAGACACATACACATCTGGACAGAGCGGGGAACACGCAATAACCCCTTCAACATCATCAAAAGGGACTGTTTTGGAGGTCGCGGAGTTCTCGTTCGAGCAGACATAATGCTTGGTAGCCGGACCGACCTTCATATCTCCCAAGGAGGTTCGTCACCTGGGACTGCTATTGTAACGAGGTTCTTCTTCCTTACATGCGTCTTTTCACAAGGGCTATGGGTCCTCAGTTCCTCTTCATGGACGACAACGCTCCACCTCATCGCACAGTTACTGTCGAAGAGCTGTTGGAGAGTGAAGATATTGAACACATGGATTGGTCGGCAAGGTCTCTGGATCTAAATCCCGTCAAGCATGTACGGAACTTACTAGGGAGACCCGTGGCAGCACGTAACTTATCGCCAGTAACGATTCCGAAACTGCGATTGGTGCTACAAGAGGAACGAGCAGCAGTGTCTCAACAGCTCATTAACAACCACATATCCAGCATGCACAAATGATGGGAAACCTGCCTAGCAGTCAGGGGAGATCATATCCCCTATTAAAGACCGGATGTTTCTTGCTGGACACCCATCACGGGGATGTTTCGGCCTTCAGTCGCACTGCGCTCCATGCTACTTTTTCAATAAAGCTTCTTTTTATCCCTCTGATTTCTCTTTTAGTAAGTGTTGCTTACATTACTCATGTCCTTACGTATTGGGGATCTTACTGTATTAAATGTGTTGATTTGGAAAGCTTTTGTACAAAGTTATATTGAAAAAACCGTCTCGTCCTTAATTTTTGCACACCAGTGTATATATATGTACTATATATATATACACCTATTCATGGCCATTTTTGTTGATGAAGGCAATAAAATTTTAAGTACTGTGCATACAGCGATTGCTTTCAAAATAATTTAGTGCTTTTTTTCTAGCTGTATTTCTAATTATTGTACAAGGTGAGGGCTTAACCTTGAACTTAAGTATTTATTTGAACTTAAGTATTACGGTGCGTAATTACAGAAGACCTTTAACTGTAAACACGTGCGATATGTTAGCACATTCATCTAAAAAATAAGAAGAGCATAGAATTCTAAATATTGTTCCTAATATTTACAGTCCTGAATTCACAAGAACAAATTGCCAAAACCACAAAAAAGAGATTGGTAAAGTACTAATCAACAGCCACGAGACTTTCAGTTCGAATCCAGTAATGGTAATGCTCTTTTTTAGAAAATTTGTTAATTCTTTTAACGCAAATGTATTTAAAAAAAGAAATTCACTTGCGAAAAATAATTTTAAGGCAATAACGCAAATTATAATAACAATTTCTTAAAAATGTTCGATTGTATCATATTTATAGTTTTACCAACTAATGTAGAAAACTGTATAATTTTTCACGTTCATCATTTAGATAGTTGTACCCAGAACTATTCTCTGAACAGAGCCGCAAGACATTATAGCGTCGATAAGGTTTTGTTGCTTTTGAAATCTCATCATCATGTTTTCTACAAGTTTGATTTCTTTTATCTTCCTCATTAAAGCATTTTACTTGCATTTCGTACTTTACTCGAAAGGTTGCATAAAGCTTTTGAATTTTTATATTTTCTGCCGCAGTACATAGTGCGTGTCAGCAATGCATGTTGTTTCAAAAACATGCTGTTTTTCTTAACAGTATTTTATATATTTGTAAACAGTGATTTAGAATATTTGTAAATATTCATTTCTATATGAATATATAGTTGTGATGAATAAAGGCTTAAAATTTATAAATTAGAAGAAAAAGGATATGCTATCTTGGAAAAATTGTTTTAATTGAATTTAAAAAATAGAGAAACTATTAAATTTTGGAATTAAGTAATATTCGAGTTGAAACGCAGAAGCATTTTGAAAAATGTTATAAAAATGCCTTAAAATGTGAAAAGGAAAAATAGTTAGTCATGTTATAATCGACACATTAAGGAAAATAATTTAAAATATTACATCCTGAACAATTAAAGAATACTGAACTCATGTTTCGTTCTACTTGACTTTTTGAGCAAAATTCATATGAAGGTAAAATAAAAATAAAGTAAAATTACAATAGAAATTTGTACACAGAAATATTTTCACATTCTCTCTCAAAGGGTCATGCGAAATGCTACCATACACTCAACCCGCGACCGCTAAAAATACAAATTACAAAGCAATTTAAACAAATTAAAAAAATAGTTTAAGAAGTCTAGTTTTCAAAACGTCTGTGTACAAAAAGAATATAGTAGTTATCTTAACAGTAAAATTTAAAATTACAAATTTTTTTTATGTAGTAAATTTTTTTATTTTTATCCAAGTGCCCTAAAACAATTAATTATTTAAAAAGTATAGAAAAATATCAAATTATTAGAAAACTAATCAAAACCTTATAAATTCTACTTGTGAAGGAAAACTTTAATTAAGAAAATACCTATCTTTCAAGACGGCATATATATGTCCAAGATGGAAGACATTTTGAATTTTTAATAAAGTATACGTTTCCTATGATATTTAAAAAAAAAGCTGTCATGGGAAGAAGGAATTGAATTAATATTTTATGTTTCAAACGTTTCTATGACGAACGCGTAACACGCCTGCGAAAAGCTAGGGGAAATTTTGTTGTTTTCTCTTAAAAGTGTTTTCCTTTAAAAATAAACTAACATTAAATGAATTAATGATAGCGATAACAGCAATGCCAACAACTGTATTCGAACTAAGATCTTCGCGTCTGAAGTATCTACTACATTACTAATCACTCAAGAGGGTATAAAAGGAAACGGAAACGCTTAAATCGAATATCTTTGTAATTTATTAGCTCCGATTTTCTTAGTAAGCTCTCCGACTCGCGTTCAGTAGCTGCAGATACGCTTTCTTTAAAGCCTCCATTACAATTATGCAGGATTTTGGCGGAATGGTAAAACTTAGCTGTAGGCTTGAGTTATGAAATAAAAAAATGTTTTCTTTGTTTATCATCTTATCTAAAAATATAAATTTATATGTTAACTTCCTGCGTCTTTTTATTTGTGACTTGTTTTAAATGTAGAATAATTTCCATAAGTACTTTTATTCCAAATGCCATCGGCGAAAGAACGCAGAAAATTATCTCACTCAATACAGTGTTAAGCATTTTAAAAAAGTCATTTACAGTGCATTAAAAAGCCAGCAGCCAATATATGGTACACTAGTCTACTAAAGGTACTTCTACACAACTCTGAAATACTTCCAGTCTAACTGGTCTGGAGAAATAGCTTTGCCCTTGCCTACGACTTTGAAACAAAACACAAGTCTTGAACCCAAAAAAAAAAAAAAAAAAAAAAAA
>KK112313.1:674732-708745 GCA_000611955.2 Stegodyphus mimosarum
CCTCTACTACCAAGCCAAGACAGTCCAGAGTTTCGTTACCGTCATTACCCCGTAAATCGATAATGAAATAGTTTTAAAGGGAAAGTCCAAAATACCAACATTTGTTAACTAACAGACACAACTCCTTGTATAATACCTTATTTTCAAAGACCAGTTCCTTCATTCTTTACATAAAACTTTTATTGTTGCTATAAGGTGAGGTTGTAGAGCCATTAGGTTATTTAGCATAAGAGATGAAAATGTCCATTGTCCTTACCGGGACTCGAGCCACGGACCTCTTAAATACGCGCCGAGCGTGCTGACCACTACACCACGAAGCCATGTAAAAAAGGCGGGAGAAATACCTTATATACTTCCCTTTTTAAAGGACGACTAGGAATTATGGGAGCCGACTAGGAATTATGGATGGTAGAGAATCATCATCCACCAACGTTTTTAGTTCAGGCACCACTGTAGAGGCATTAGGTTATTCCGCAGCAGGAGAGATGAAAAATGAGCAATGCCCTCACCGGGACTGAAACCACGAACCTCTCGAATACGCGTCGAGTGCACTGACCGCTACACCACAAAAGAATGCGGGAGAAATACCTTATATGGTAATATCAAAAATAGTTCAGAAACTTAAAACTCTGTGCTTAAATGAAAGGGTGGAAAACTGAAATTAGCAGAATTAAATAAAAAGTATCATCAAGTAGTGCAAGTGCAGAGTGTTTTTCGTAAAGTTAGAATTTAAACCTATGTATTTTCAATCTGGTATGTAAACATTAACGCTATCGCCATCAAACTTATTTACACAGTTATTACTGATTACTTAACACTAACTAAGATTCTAAGTTTCTTCTAAATTTTCCTTTTGATAAGCTATTTTACAAAATGTCAACTAGTTTTTTTAGTCTGCAGGTCTCTCGAAAATAGGGTAACAGCATAACTTAGAAAAGCAGATTTGTTAACAAGCCTGCTATAAAGTGCTTGGTAGATTTATGCGAAAAAAAAAACAAGTTCATTTTTGCGCGAAATCTATATTCTACATCATCTATGGCTCATATTAACTTGTAATAGATTACTACATAGTAGCTTGAGAAATTTCGCTCGTATTAAAATAAAAATATCGATGCGCGAACTTGCCTTTTTTATAAACATATCTATCTCTACCTTAGGCGAAACACAGATGAATCGAATTAAAAAAAATATTCACACGAGGGCAGTAACCCTTCATATTAGTGAGATATTGGACGGTTAGCCATAGATTAAGGAGGAAATTTTATGGCGGAAGCGTCTACCACGAAATTTTCTTACATTCAATGGGAAAATTGACTTTTTTTATTTTCCTTCCATCTGTGGATTAAAAACTGTAAAATAAATCTCTATAAGATCTTTTTTAAACTAAGCAGGTTTAGTTACATACAGAAAGGTTAATTTTTTAATTGTTACTAAATATTCACAATAATGTTTAACTGAAAGTAAAATGAGGTACCCATTTAAGATATGTATTTGGACTTTATTTTAAGAACAATAAGAGACATAGCGCACAAATATCATATATACAAATGATTGCATTCATTTCTGTATCTAAATTAAGCTATCTTTGAGAGTTTTAATCTGCCACTGATTGCTGTCCCTCGATTTTACTTTTAGCTTCATAAGACCAAGAAGCAAAGTTTTTGTATAATATATTTTATCAAATTAGTACATAATATTCTTATTATTCGCTAATTTGCATAACTATAAGAGTAATAAGGCTGTTCGCACATTATAAAACTATTTTCATTGTATTTACAGAAATAGTTTACTTAAACGTTTTATGTTTTGTACGTTCCAATTGATAACCCTTATTCTTCAGTATCTTTTTACACCATAGTTTCTGAGAAATTAAAGCCTTTTTTTAATAGCGGAAAAGGTATTTTATCCCATTCCTCGTGAACAGCTTTCCAAAGTCCAATCAGGGTTGTAGATCGACGTCTGGAAAATGAACTTTTTAAAAGTCCAATAGCGCAAAAATCCATGGATGATACATCAGGAGATTTATAAGGGATATGAGTGAAGCTTACGGCGGCCTTGATACACGTTTCTGATTCTAGTTTTTTTCAGGAAATTAACAGTGGATTTTGACGTGCGGGTGCTTGATTTGTCTTGATGCACTTCTATTGATTGATGGCACTGTGGGTAAACAGAAATTATTTCATATTTGTAAATTGGGTATAAAATATATTCTTAATAATATGTGAAGTTAGCCTTAACAGTTTTCTGCACTCTTCTTAATTTTTTATCTGTCATTATATTAAAACCAGCAACAAACGTAAATCTCTTTGGAAAACTTTCTTTAGATTCTTTGGACCGTGTTCTAAGATTTTTTTCTTCTCTTTGATGATAATGAATGGATCTCGTTTTATTGAATTCATTTAAATACTCCTAATATTCATCTATTGTGACAACATTTTTCCATTTTTGCCCGGGTAAATATTTCTCATAAGGAATTCTGAAGCGCGTTCTGCGTTCGGCTATATGTCGTGGAGGAAGAAGATGCAGATTACGTTTTATCACTTTTCTAAGATTCAAATCAGCATTAAACACTTCGTCTGCAGTTGACACTGAGCAGTTTAATGATTATTCAGTTTTCCTTTGATTTCGCAGATTTTCTTTTAACATTAATGTAAGAACTTACCTTTGCAGCATTCGAAGCATACCGCTTTTTCCTTGAATGTGTATTTTGAACAATGTTTCTCCTTAAAGCCAAACTTTGACGTTTTGTTTTTGCCCCTTTCTTATTGAGAATATTATCTATTGCTACTTTAAATATCGAAAGGTCAGGGCTTTCACAGTATTTTTTAATAACTAAATATGAATACTTTTCTTCGGAAAGAGCTCAAACATAGCCTTCAGTTCACTGCTTCTTTAAAAGCTCCATTTTGCATGAAAACAAAATTATCAAATAGCAGACGATAATTTTACACTTTCACAAAAATTTCCAAGCAGCCTCTGTAAATCATCTTCAATTTTTTTCAATGCTTAATAAAAATAAAACTTCCTTTATAAGCACTTTAATATACACACGCATTGATATAGCATTTGAAGCAGTTTGGGAAATACACAATACGAAATTCAAATCAGTTTTACATTTTGTAGCTTTTCGCGAAATGGCTACGAAAAATCTTAAAATTCCTAATCCTCAGAAACGAAAATTCTCATAATCTTCTATTATGCTTACATTACTCTGTTAATCGAAAAATGTACGGAAAAAACTATTCTATACGATTATTTTATGTTAATTTGATTGTCACTAATGGAGTTAGTTGTATCGTTTGTTACGTCAGTGAAGACCCTTAGTAAAAGTAGCATATCTATGCATACTAAAAATGTAACATTAATAATTAACTAACTAAACGTAGTATAAAATGCTGCTTTGTCTCTAACATAAGTAAATTAAATTTAATATAAACATAGAGTTTTAAAACAAAAATCACACGTCTATTTAAATTTTATGACCAGGGGTTACAATATAACACAAATCTGCTGTCCTTTAAGTTTCAATGCAATACCTGCAGTTGAAATGGTAATAGCTATTGCGAATCGTAGGATTAGGATTGAAACCTGCGATATAGCTGAATTGTTCTACTCTACCAATCTGAAGCATAACAGATATTTGCCAGTCATTTTTTTAAAAGAATTATAAATCAATTTTGCTCGGAATTCCATCATCTAAGCTATAATACTTTGCACTAATTATTGTTTGTATTGATAATTAGAGTAAACTCCTATAACAAACACACACAAATTAATTACAAGCTGTAATAATTTAGTTCCCAGAATTTTTCTTTAAAAGAACGTGGGAATACAGTGGATATTATCGCTTTCAAAATCCTCCTCTCCATACGAACCTTTCCCAAACTGTGTTCCACAAAAAATAGGAAACTTTAGTTAGAAAATAATGAAATATGTTTTGGTTTTATGTATTTAATGCGCATGTTAAAAGAATTTTAAAGGGAAATCGTAAAATATGGTGGCATAAATCGAGCGCCTAATATATTTAACAACGTAGCATGACACCAGCTAGAAACATAGTAATCTAAAGTGCATTTCCGTTTGTGTTTCTTTTCAGTGGTCAGAAGTAAATAAGTGTTCCTGCGTCACTTTATTATTTTAAAAGAATTAACCTTTCTTAACTTCTTTTCCGTTTTTTATTTTGTATTCTTTTTGCGAATGATAAGTGAAAATAAAAGAAGTTGTGTTGAAATCTGTTTATCGTCCTCTGTCTGCGGTGAACGTTTAATTAGTGGTCAGTATGCCTCGGGAACAGCAGATGTGGCCATACCAACAACTAACGGAGTTCTAACGAAGCCACATCGTCGGTATACAAGAGGGGGGACTTTCGTATCGAGCAATCGCAGCCCGCAAGCAGCGTAATGCCGCAACAGGTGATGGGTGCTTGGAAGTTATGAATAGAGAAGAATGACGACCTCACGTGTGTTAGTACAACTTGGAGCAAGGCTACAGGTGTTGTGTTCTCTATCTCCACGGTTCGTCGCCTTCTGCTGCTGCATGAATTGAGTGCAAGGATTCCTCTACACCGGATTCGTCTGTAGCTGAATCACAGACGCTTCCGACTTCAATAGGCACGGCAAGACAGTGCGTGGCGTGTCCTATGGCAACAAGTTGTTTTCTCCGATAAATATCGCTACAATCTAGAATAATACAATGACGGAAAAGTTCGCGTCAGACGTTACAGTGAACCGTCTGCTCTCACTGTGTGTTATCCAGCGTCATACCGTACAAACGCCTGGCACATGGTGTGGGGAGCTATTGGATATAATTGGCGATTCCATCTAGTGCAGAATTCAGGCAGCCTCAATAGTAATCGCTACATAAACGAAGTTCGGGATTCAATGGTCCTCCTCATTCTTCGATTCATTCCGGGCGTTGTATTTCAGCAAAAAAAAATATGCCCTTGCACGTTTTTTAGTCTTCTTTAGCGCACATCAGGTTCCATTTCTTCCACGGCCTGCTTATTCTTCGGATATCTCGCGCATTGACCAAGTCTAGAATTTCATCCGTCGGAGACTCGCTCGTACGGCTGGTGGGCCGCACATTAAGACTGAAATTTGGCATCACGTCGAAACCATATGGAATGTCATTACCCAGGATTACATTCATAACATCTATGATTCAATGCCACGACGTGTACAGGCTCTTATCGCTCAGCGTAGCGGATACACAAAGTACTGATTTCTTCCTTCGTTTTGTTTCTTTGTCTTATAAATCTGACAGTTTGTATCACTATCAGCAATATGCGGAATACATTTAATTCATTTCCGACAATTCCTTCATGATGTTGTATTTTTCTTAAACATTAATGTATAAGTTAAAAGAAAGGTTGCATTAAAATAAGATCTATTAACTAAATCATCATTTCAGATATTCTATGCTAAATTAATTCATCATCAAGCTCAACAGCCAACTAACATATTTTTAGCGTTAATTGTTCAAAATGCTTAGAGAAACCTGAAGCTCATTTTTTAGGCTACCAGAAATCTGACATACTTGTGTGTTAAATTTATTAAATTCTAAGAAAGTTATTAAATGACATTGTCGATTATTGATCAAAGAATTAAAATACTTCAACATGCATGTAATTTCGAAGAATTAGAATTTATATACCAATGCTGTTTTTCACAGGTAAATTACTTCCATACTTAAGAAGTGTTTTCTTGTATTAATAACTGATTTTTTCCTTTAGATTATGGGCGGAGGTGTTCCATGTGAGCGCGGCGAGTGGAGCTGTGAAGTGGCAGCAGGTTTCGGAAGACCTGGTTCCTGTCAACATCACCTGTATACAGGACACTCCAGACTGTGTCTTCCACATCACAGCTTACAACTCTCAGGTTGAAAAAATTCTCGACGTCCGTCTTGTACAGCCAGGTAATATTTCTGAATATATAATATAAATGTTCAAATCGTCCCAAGTAAACCTAAATAGTAACTATTTTACCCTTCAGAGTAGATTCCTTTGAGCTATATTCAGAATTTAAATTTATGCTCAATAACACTCACTGTAATGATAAAAAAAACCTCCAGCTCAGCAACAAAGAAGACATTTCGCTATTAGAAATAACATTAATAACATTTTTGTGCTTCTATTTCATCTTTCTATCAGTTATAAATTTGCACGATTTCTCTAGAAGTTCAATCTTCAAATCATTTCTTCGCCTATCCATAAAACCCATAGTTCGATTTCTACAGCTTCCATTTCTGACTTAAATTCTTGAGGAATTTATAGCATATCGTATCAGTGTGAATTGAGATACATCGGCGAAACTAAAGGAGCGTTCAAATTTCGTATCATGAAATACGAATCTTATGTCCGAAAAGGCGAAATTAACAAGTCTTCGATGGCTAATTATTGCTGGAAATTTAATAATAATTTTGACTTTGGATCCGCAGAACTTATTCAAAAAGCTTCTTCAATTGGTGAATTGGGTTACCTTGAAGCTTTTCACATTTATAAAGATCTATGTTGTTTAGTTAAAGACTTTAATCCAGTCCTTCCTAAAGCTATTAACATTCTATTAACTCAATTTTTCAATTTCGTTACTTTTTTGCTGATTGATGGCGCTACTTCTCTTTCGCTTTACTGCCTTAGGCATAAATACGACCGTTACTCACGCTGCTTTCCAGTGTTGCAATTTCTTTGCTCCTGATGAAGAGGTCTGTGTACCTGTTTACTGTCGAATTCGATTGAGATCCTGACTAAATCTAAGCCAAACACAAGATTGTTACTTTGATGATTTTATAAACACTATTATAATCAACTTAACTTTTGTTTATCATAGAAATATTACATAAAACTTCACGTTTTGTTCATATATTTTTAATTTCCAGTTTTAATCTTAAACTTCAGCTTAAGTTTCTAAGCACATAAATATTTTTGCTAGGATAGATAGGAAAATAGTTTTTCTTTTTTGTTATAAAATTTGTTTCGCTTAATTTTTGTATATGTAGGAATGCGGGGGTATATAGGATATCATTCATCATGCGCACAGTATGTTTATGATATGTACATTCGGTTTTTCTACTGATATGTTTTTTTAATCTTTTAAGAAGCAATATTCGAATTCTTTTAATTTCTAGCATGTAACCCATACTAATCTATCTGACGTATACATGCATAACTTACATAATCATATTATCGTTAAATTTTCTCTTTTTGCGTTATTAATACGAATGGAAATAATAAAACCATAAATTGTATTGACCTTTAATTTGGAGTTATGATGTCTCTCTTTAAATTCTTCAATAAAAACATAATAAACGAAGCTTTTGAAATTCGAACTGTATCAAAATTGCCAAAATACACTGAGCGTAACAAAACGTACCTAAACTTATTTTAGTAAATTATCTAAAAGAATGATAAAAAGTTACCGGCATTCATGTTCTTCATTCTTTATGAAAGCATACGGCAAATTTAGGCTCTGAAAATAAAATGGTTTAAAGTAAGGTAAATGAATTGGCGAAATAAAAAAATAAGTATTTCCAAATATGGAACTAGAATCCTTATATTCTGTTTCGTTGCTTTTCTACCGCGAAGGAACTGTTGTTTGTATGAAGCTGCTGTACGATATCTCAATTATTTTTGTAGCTCACAAAAAAAGATATCAGACTGAATGGTACTATTTAAGTACTCTAATTAAAATTATGTTGATGGAAGACCAAATTTTTCTCAGTTTTAAAATACCCATTCTATTATGAAATTTACATCAAACATCTGAAATTTATTAGAAAACACAGTTTCATAAATACGTATTTCACTCATCTTTAATCATTTCTTTTTCTGACACACCACTTTACTTTTTAAGAATTGCATACATAAAACACTTCATGCATTGGTGCCACCATCAACCATGAATTCTGATTGTCCCTAATATATTCACATATTTACTGTTTAACCCTTAACTATAAAGCAATAAGATGTTTAGGAAGTATAATTAATAGTTATGAGTAATCAGTAAAACTATCTTCTAATGGTATCACTTTTGTCAGTTACCACTTTTATCACAGTTGAAATTAAAAGAAAAAACAGATTTATAGTATTTGGATATAGTATATAAAATATTTCCTCCCTCTTTCCGCATGCCTTCGTGGTATAAGTGGAAGTATATACTCGACACGTGTTCCAGAGGTCCCGGGTTCGAGCTCCGAGAAGACATTGCATATTCTTCAGGTCTCATGCTTCAAAATAACCTAAAGACTTTGCAAGTGGCAGCCGAACGTAAATCTTCATGGACGATAATTCGTCACCATCAGGATTTAGCGACTGGGTCCCCTAATCTCCAGTCGCCCTTTAAAAGGGAGAATATATAAGGTATTTTGTCTCGCTTTACCGCCTGCCTTCGAGGTGTAATTGGGAGCATATTCGACGCATTTTTGAGAGGTGCAGGGTTCGAGTCCCAGGGAGGAAACTACACATTTTTCACGTCTCCAGCATCAAACAAACTTAATGTCTCTGCAAGTGATGTGATAATTATGATTTAAATTTTACTAAAAGTTAGTTTAAAGTTGATTTCTAGCCTATTTTCCTTGCATCGTTACGATACTCGTTCACACAATACGTTTATGTTTATGTAACCTGAGCGGTATGTGGCATAGTTTAAATGTAGGAGGTGAATCTTAGCCCTGGACATAGAGGAGTTTGCAAGCTTACATGCAAAAATCACCTGCAGTAACTATGGAAGAGCTACGCGAGAGATTTCGCTGCGCTCAAAAATTTAGATATCTATTCTGACCCCAGGCGTTTGTGTATTCAACTTTAGAATAATATAATAAATGCTCAATTTTAGCAAAAAGCAGTCTGTTGTAATTTTCTACGACAGGCATTTGGTTTTAAGTTGTCATCATTTTAGTTTTATAACACAACCAGAAACGGCAAATAAAACTCCTTTTATACTTTCGCATTTGAGTTGTATTTTATGTTACTAGTTAAGCTGTACCAGGGAGATAATCGCCAAACCTTGGTATAACTTCTCTGGATAGCTCGTAGATGTTAAGGGAAAGTTTAAATTATTTTTTAACATAGAAATTAGTATATTGGTGCGTGAAGTAAAATTTGTATGTGAGTACTGTGTTGTGGATTAGTGAAAATCTGAAAATTAGTATTGTATAAATTGTAGCGGGGAAAGTTTTGATGTATATAGTTTTCTTCTAGTAGTTATGAATACAGGAGATAACGTATAACAAAAATGGGAAGAAGTGGCGCAGTTTAAATGAATTATACTGTTTCATCAAGGTTCAACCCTTTGACGGGATTGAACCTCAGGTGTTTGTAGATCTGACTGTATGTAGGTTTCAACTTCAGGTGTCTGTAGATATGAGTTAGGATATTGTTGCATCCGAAACGGAATCTTAGCATAAAATCAAGTGACCTGTTAATGTAATGCTTTCACAAAAAGCACTGCAATTTTGTTTATATTCAATTAGTATCGCAATGCCACCAAATGTGGAAAATAAAGTATTCTTTAAAGTTTTAGATTCGAATTGTACATTTTATTATTAATTAAATAGTAGAGGTGAAAATTCTCTAGCTTATATGGATACCTGGTAGGTGTTAAAGCAATATTTTTAGTTATTCTTGTTCAGAAAATTTATTATATATACGTTCGTGTTAAATATTTCGTCCGTCAAATTTCATCTAAATTTTATTTGAAGCTTACATTTCCTTATGTTCTCTATCTCAGATAATTTTACTCTGAGAGCAGTTATTGCTAAAATTTTCTGATGTTCCGTAACCACGTTTTCAATTTTTATTGTGATTTACAATTTCTTTCAATGACTTCAGACATCTAAATTAACCCAAAGTTTAGGCTGCATTAAAATCATTTTTACTTCAATCCACCATGTTTCGAAATTTGTTTTATCTAGCTTTTTATTTGTGCTGGATTAATGGTGATGCTGATTGTTCATAGCCGAAAGATGCTATAATGCATCAGACGTTTTCTCAACTTGAAATTAATGATTTTAGTTATTCTTAAACTTTTGATCAAACAAAGAGATAATTAATTGTGCTACTTTGCTTTCTCACGGAAAAAAAGGTTATTTAGGCATTAGTGTTATGAAACCACTTTCTGAAGCTTGATCTCGTAACCTCTCTTAAAAAAATATAAGAAAGAAAATATCTATAACTTTATATCATCCAGAGCCCATAGGCAGAATCCGTAATCAAAGAATTACATACTACAGCACAGTAATAGTTCAAAACATTTCAGGCTCAGACGGGACATTCCAGCAGCCTTGGCCAGCTTAGCGTGGAAATATCCGCACTTCATGTGTACCAAGGATATAAAACTTTTCTTGATTGTACAAGCAAACACACGAGTAAACAAAGTACAGGTAAAAGGTCTTAGAGCATACCACGTACAGGTAAAACAAAAAGATCCCCTTAAATGCGTTCTTTAACCTGTACGTGGTATACTCTCAGACTTTTATCATGCTACGTTCAAATACTTGTACACGAGCCATTGCGAGTAATATCTTTTGTTTGCAAGTATTCTGACGCCACATATGCTCGATGAGACCCAACATTGTCATTCATTAGCAAAACCTCTGGGCCAACAACACCCCTAAACATTCTAACTTGGGCTTCTAATAACTCATCCACATATCTCCGAGCGGTTATAGATTACACATATCTGTAACCGATCGGATATGTGTAAATTTTTGTGGAATAGTTAACATAATATACTATCAGGGAATTAAAAACTATTAAATTTAAATTACTAAGAAACACAGTAGCTTTCCATATAATACTAGATTATCTTTGTGCAGCAGCAGAATGTCTTATTCGAACTCCTGTGACACCCTGAAAGTCTAAAACCAATCTCTTGTATTCACTTCGCGGTTTCTTTCCGACAGCCACACAAAACGGTCTTCTGTTGCAGTTGTTGCTCTTGGTCGCCGTTGCCCAGGCTGTGCACCAACTGATCCAACGCTTAAAAAGCGGCTTCGTACTTTTGATATAAGACTTTGAGATATATTCAAATCTTGGCGACATACATTTCTGTTTGACGTCCCTCAATTCTACCAAATATTCGCCACTTTTGACTTTCACTTAAATGAAGCCTTTGAGCCATAACTACTGAATACTGATCCTCTCAGAAATCGCATTCACTTTAAACAACACTACAGACCAGAATTCCAACATGCGTCCATTGAGCATAGCATTGTCATTCACCGAATCCTCATATTTCCGTTGCTAACGTACGCGTGGAAGGGCAATCTTATGTTCAATTGTATTTAATTAACATAAATAATTACAGCACTGAAAACTGGTTGCAACATTAACTTAGTGAGCATATATTTTCTCATTATCCTTTAATTTTTATGAACAGTGCGTTTGTTTGATTTAAAAATTCAATTTCACCAATCACTTAAAGTCTTGGAGGTTAAGTGATTCGTGGTTAAGTCATCGAATTTTGTTAGAAACCAACGCGAACAAAATTCGATGCATTACTTTAGAAGTTTTGAAAAAACTTTATTCTGTGAGGTTGTTATTCGATGTATAAGATATGCAAGATCGAAACCCTGTGACTAATAGTTTGGCTTTTAAATAGGAATATAGAGATAGTTCCAGCATGCAGTTCTTAATGTTTAAAATTATCAAGTTTGTTTATTTCTGCGATATTTATATTTTTCAGTTTGGCTTAAAATACACGCACCTTTAATTAGAAATTGTTTCTTTAGAAGAAATCCTTGCACGCATATTGAATTAGTTGCATATATACAAATATTAAATTGCTATTTAAATACCAATATGATACATTTATTCTTCTACTTATTGCGATTTATCGCTTTTCTCTTATCACATAAAAATAAGTTATAGTTTTACGGAATGGTTTGTTTAAGATATTATTACTAGTCCAAAAGGGCTATTATTCTCGAAGCGGCCTTTTGCGTCGAATTACTATAAATGCCTGTATCGCTTTTCAAATTGTTGCCACCAAATATTATCGCAATGTATTATATTTAAAAAAATTAAATATTGAAAAATCTACATAAATGTATGCATGTTTCTCGCAATATGAAACATGAACGGTACCTAGAGACGTTTAATTTATGAATAACGTAGTCCTGCACTGGACTCGAATATGGACATCTGAAAGCCCAAATTTGAAGTTTGGAATTTGTTTTGTAATCTATTTTATATTTTGCAAAACTTTAAAACGAATTTTTGATAAACAAACTGAGCGATTTCAAAGCGAACAGTGGAAACACACTGTAAATTTTTGGAATAAATAATAATAAATGTTTGGAAAAAAATATTTTTATCGCCAGCTCAGGATCGGAAATTCTGAGCATACGCTGTCTTAAAATACTTTAGCTCACATGCTCTCTGTATGTAGGTGTAAATGAAAAAATGCCCGTTTGGGCGTAATATAAAATTTGAAAGCTTTAAGATTTCTTTAGTCATTTTGTGTTTAACAAATTATCTTCTTTCTCTTTACCAGGAACGCGATTGGGTCAAGCCTCAGAGTGTTTTGTTTATTGGAAGGATCCTGCAACTGGTGATACTTGGGGTCTTAATTTTACTTCTCCTATAGATGCAAAGCAGTTCCGAGAATGTTGTGTGAGTACAAACTGTCTTATTTCCTACTGACATTTTCATTACATTTAGAAATAAACATGTCGCCTTAGTGTATACAAAAATAAATGAAACGTATAATAGTATTAGAGTTTTTATTAAATCCCTAATATGAAAGATCTGCCTTTAAGATATATAAATGCTTCTTAAATATAAATGTAGCAAAATAGATGAAACAAAGAATACAGTTTCAAAGCACGTAGCGAATATCAATGTATTTTGCTCCAGATATGCCTCACACATGATTATCAATCTGTTTCTTTTAAATATCACATCATTTACCGCAGATTTAATCTGTCAAATTGCTATTCACCGGTAAGTAGACATTACATTACTAGCATATAACTGTATTATAATCCATGTGACCAAGAAGCCTATTAATCATAAAATCTTTCCTATCTGCTTTATCTTTGGTGTCGTATTCATGTTATAAAATTATAAAATACCTCCAAAAGACATTATTAAAAATCTTAAAATACCAAAACATTCTGTATTCTTCCTAGCTCAGTGGTTAGCGCGTTAGACTCGAGACCGAAAGGTCCCGAGATCGAGTCTCGCTAATCGCTGCTTAAATTTTCCGAACTTATAATATTTTTATAAGTTCTTTTTGTCTCTGTAATTTTTCTCAAGTCATGTTGACTTCCTTTTTATTTTTCCTTAACGTCTTTCATGTATTTTTTCCTATTTCTGCTCCCTTTTATTAACTATGATGTGGAGGTAGAGGGTTCTTTACCCTAGGCACTCCGTAATAATTAATCCTTGGATCTTGGATATCAATGTATTTGAGTGAGGTGGAATATTTAGCAAGCGTATAACGACATTTGGCATACATAAAATATCTTCACATGAAACAATTCATTCAATTATTGATCAAATATTCAGTCTGCAACGCCCTGGAAAATATAGTAGCTAGTGGAGGCTGACTGTTAATCCCTACCGCAAAATAAGATCATCACAAATTGCAGATGATCATCGCTCAGTCAAATTCTTATTGTAGACATATTAGTTGCTAACCGCGGAAATGTACTGTTTACATAGAAATGTTGTGAAGATTTATCTATTTATTTTTAACTAATATGATATTTTTGAGTTAAAATACTTTTCTATCACTCTCTTTTCACCCACGCTTTTTATGCCAGAATATAAATGAGATAGCGGGCATTTATTCAGATTGAGGGAGAAGAAGTGCTATTCAAGCGAAGGTTTCAAAAGTTGATTTTAGAGCATGTTTTGCCTACTTGAGGCTACGTTGTTACCGTGATTTAGTAGCGATTTGGTTCTGTGGCGTTGAGTGCTTCTAGCCGTTAGGCTTGTCTCGCCGGTTTTTCTACAAACCAGACCCTTTTCTGAGCTTTACTTTATCCTGTGAGCCGTTAGGCTAATCTTACTACATTTCATTTTAGTTCACCATTACGTATTTAAGTTAATCCAGGAGTGTTGTCTCGTGTAAAACCAAGTTGGGTCATTGTTATTTCTTTGTGTTCAAATAAGAGGATCTTATACACACTTCTTCTGACTTTTGTTTTTGTAATCATAAGGCTCGACGATAATTCTTCTGTCGTCTATATAAAGTCGATAGAGTATGCTTCCTAAGAATACCAGACTTTAAAATGTTATCCAAACAAAGCGATTATTCTTGAGCAAAAATTCATAACTGAGTGTATTTATTGCTTAACGAGTACAGGAAAAGGTTAATCCTCAAATCTTTGAATAAAACTTATATCACAGTATAAATTAATTAGCTCTACCTGTAGATGTTTTAGTGCGTTACTCAATTTGTTTTTAATCCTAATCAAAATAATGTAAAATCATTAAAATCCTAAATCTTCCTTCAAATTTTTGTCAGAATATTACTAATTAATACAGGATATGTATTCGCGGGTCGAATGCAGATTGAGAACCAACTAGGCAGTGGCAAATGTCATCTAGGTAGTGTTTTCGATGATGAGACGCATCACTGACTGATAGGTTCGGCCACCATTCTCGACGAATGCCTTTGTCAAAAATGAAACATATTCAAATCTGTAACAACATTTATAAATGCAAGAAGAAATGGCGCGTGATTTGAGATTAACTGCTGCGGTACGAAAGAAAAATTACAAAGGACACAAGAATCACTAATGAATCAAAATACTAGTGCTGAAAATGATTAAACTCTAGAGAATTAACTTCTTATATTAATTAGTGGATTAGGTATGCCATTAATAAACATCATCAGAGTCATCACTTCGATGATAAATGATAAAATGCCTATTCCACTTAGTTTTCCATCGTTTTCTTGTAACCCCACTTTGTCCTTTGCTTAATAATGACCATCTACAAAACTTGATCTGAATTGACTTTACATTTCCGCTTTTTTGCATGCTGTCTTCACTCTACAGTATGTTTTTGCCTCCATATTCTAGAGTCATACTTAAAACATGGTTTTTCTTAATGAGTTTCTGTGTTCCTTCTTTAATGATTGAAAACGATAACATATCATGCTGTAATTTTGGATTGGTACTTTTGAATAAGTCATTTTGTGGATTATCTGATAGTAAAAATGGGGTGACTTGAATCTTAGCTTAAAAAAAATTGTGAGTGGTGATTAGAAAGTTCTCATTGTCTGCCTAATAAAATTCAATTTGAATATTAGCATCTCTAAGTTCGCAAGATACGATATTGTTTGAAAGAAAATAGGATAATCTTTTAATAAAAGATATGTAAATAGTTTATCTATCTTTAATTGAAAATACCCTAGTATACGGATTTTTAAAATTTCTTTAAAACGAATTTCATGTTCTTGCAAAATAATTCCTTTCAATTTATTTTTGCCATCATGTGTTCTTAAAAGTAACTTTCAAACCAGCTGAATAATTTTATGCATTTTAATTTTATTGTTACACTGAGTAATTCAAATTAAAACTGCACAGAGTTTTTAATGATTCTACGTAATCTATGCAGTGTTAATTCTTTTCATTCCGTGATTCTTCTTATATAACGTAAACTGCTAAATATAAGTTTCAAGAATCTTAATGTCAAATGAAATTTCCATATAGCTGCATGAATAAGTTTACTTATTTGTTTTTAACTACTAAAACGTTTAAGAGTAGTAATAAAAGTTTAATATAAACTTAAGAAGTTATTATAAATCCGCCCAAAATTTGTAGAGACACTAGGTATTTTGAAGCATCAAACATGGAAAATGAGCAACGCCTTCGCCGGGAATCGAACCACGGTCCTCTCGGTGACGCGTCGAGCATGCAGACCACTACACCACGAAGTCATGCGAAGAGGGCGGGAGAAATACCTTATAAATTATTCGGTTTTCAGAACTATAACTAATTTTAAAACGATTCTCACAATACTGAAAAAGAATTTTCTTGCTCTCATAAAATTTTGTTAAATGAATAGCAATATGTGCTTTAAATTGCAGCTTTCATGTATGAGAAAATAGCAGTTAAGCAAAATGTACTTTCTTTTTCAACAACAAACACAGTTTTTACTTACCTTGGCGGCATATTTGTCAAAGTTGAAAAACCGCTATGCCAAGAATATATTGTAATCTCGGAATTAACTATTTGTATTCCTTTTCATTTGCTTTGTATCAATGAAAAGTATTATTTGGTGTTAACCTACTTCAGTATATTTAGCAAGATACTGTTGTTAAAAAAGTGTTTGCAACTCTCGCGAGTTTCGTGAAAACCTTTTAAATACTTGATAGAATTTCTGAGAAAATTAAATCTGAGTTTTAAAGTTTAATTTCTTTAACTTGTATACTTACGAATATTCACTGAAAACAGTGATGTATAAATTTTAACACCCCCCTCCCAATACAAAACTATTCAACATAAGGAAATAAAATAAATTTTTATAAAAAAATTCACCAATTTTTTTAATAACATACTGGATCATAAATAAACAAAATGTTTTCTTATCATAACCGTATGTTATTAACAGAGGTAAAATCTAATTTATAACATTTATCTCAACGTGGTGAACGTAAGAGCACAATTAGAAGATGCTTTAAAAGTCAATGTAATGCATTTTATATTACTGTTTTTATTCTATGAACTGCTGAGAAATCATTTCTTATAAATGTTACGTATTTAAAATGACAATATAAAAGATATTTGAAATTTGCTCTGAGTGGTACGAAGTTTGAATTAATTCGTAAGTTAAACAGAAAATTTTTTACAGCTTTCTTTTATCATACTAATGCATTATGTATTTCGTTTTCAGTCACCTACATTCAAATTTTCAAGAAAAGCTTCCTCATCTTACTCTCTGAAACTTGAACCACCTAAGGTAAGTATATAATAAAATTCTAGATATTTTTAAAAGTTGATTCTTATGAAACTGATTCCATCTTCTTTAATTTTTTACAAAAAAATTTCATTCCAAAACTACCGGTTAAAATTACCCGATCCGTTTCCATGTAGTCGAATACAGAAATTTTACCAAAATTTATCCTCAGACTGCGCTATTTCTGAGCAAACTGATTTGCTGAATAGATAGATATTTAATTAATAATAAATACAGGTACTGGCAGCTAAAGAAAAAACAGTTATTTTATCTGATGTCTTTACAAAGTGTTTTAACTCTAATTTTTCACTATGCAAGGATTGTCCAAATTAATGAAAAAAGCCAGAATTATGAAGAGTATGTAATGTGGTACAGGAGCGCCTTTGTCATTAAAAACTGTTTGATGTTGTTTCGAATGGAGACTTACAAGGTCTGAATATTAGTAACAGCTATTTTACATTATTTTCTCTCAGAAACTTCTCCTCTTCTTGACAGATGCCAGGAGCTTCTCCCTATTTTCCAGCACATATCATAGGATGACATCCAAAGTGTCCAAGACGAAAATCCCTAATTTGAAACACTTACGCTGAACGTAATAAACAAAGTAAAAGATTTCGTGTATGTTTAATTTCTTGTATGTTTATCAGAGGTGTTCTGGTCTAAAACACTTATCGTTTCTTATTCATTTCTTACATTGAGGCCATAAATGCGCAGCCAGTTACTTAAGGGGATTTAGTATCTTTCAATACAATGATTTTTCATTTGTGTACGCATTGTTTATTATAAATAAATTTGTTTTGCATGTTTTGGTATGAAACCTGGACAGCTTTTTGAATGACGTAAAATCTTTAAATAAATTATTCCATATTTTCAATTTATATATATATATATATTTAAAATAACTAAAACCATAAACATAAAATTAAAAAAAAATAATTCCATTACTTCCTATTTCCTACGTGATAACATTTTAGAATCTAAATGCTTATGTCAAATTAAAGTTAAATATGGCGTTTTTTCTGTGAATCACTTTAAAGTTCTATCTCATTTTAGTATTTTTTTCTAAATTAAGAAATAAGAAAAGTTGAAATTTACACAATAGTGTGTATGCATCGTGCTGCATTTTAAATTCCCCGGCTCACATACACATATTTTTAGCTCACGGAATAAAGATCCATAATTAGACCACACATGTAAAATTTTACATTTAGCTCGGGACTCATTGCTTTTTCTTAACCTTGCAGGTAAGCATGAAAATTAGAAACCGAGAAATTTTCTCGAAAGCTCTTACATTAAATTATACACATATACATCCTTCTTAAGGCGTTTTGTGATCCTCTAAATAACGATTACATTTCTTTCGCTAGAAATTTTTATGAGAATGCATGACAAATATAATAAAAATTACTGACATTTTTAAATAAGAGTTGCATTCAAGCTCTCAAGTTCTTCTACTTTTTTCCTCGGGTACGGAAGTAAGTAAAAATATGAGAATTCTTTTAAATGTCTGAGCCATTCCTTAAGATTGAGTTGATCTGATGGTAGAGCCATCTGGTTTATACAAATCTTGTGAATTTGTCACGAGATGGATCCATTTCAGGCGGTGATATTTGCTTTCCAATAACAGCATAGTGTAATCTATTTTCTTAAACTGCATTAGTAATGGGGAGACGGCGATGTCACGGGAGTGAAAAACAAAAGTTCATATGTGAAAACATTAAAGAAGGCAGAAGATCAGGTGACAGTAAAAACCAAAGGATTTTCAACCATCCGCCAATCCGTTAGACAACTTGATTACGACAGCCAGCAAATGACATGTGTAATAATCATAACATATGTCGGCTTAATCATGAGTATCACTGCGAACGTTTCAGCCCATGAAAATGTTTTGGAGCCAGCTTTCTTCTAACATCGCAAAGAAATTGACCTGTAAAGATTACAGCTCTGCTCTTCCATCAAAATATGTTCTTTCTTGCCGTATGTCGCATCTTCTAAGTTTCATTGAAATGAACAGGTGATTTCTAATGCTTCGAACTCAACCTGACCTCTCACCAAGCAATTTTTGGCTTCTGATGCTGAAAAATGCTCTGCAAAATCACAAATGTTTATATCGTTCCACTCTTACATTTTTACTATTACATTTATACTCAAGGTAAACTTCTCAAGAAGCGTTCCTGAAGCTGTATAATTATGACATCTCAGTTGCAAAACCTTTATCCATCTACACGATGATTATTTGAGCATGAATAACAATCTCAGTTTTCAAAGCTGAATACTTTTTTAAAAATAATTAGGAGACCTTAGAATTCGAACGCCTTTTGTTGCAACGAAACCACTGCATGGTAGCCGCTGCGCATATGACACTCTATGCCACTGAAAAGATTAAAATATTGTTAATTTTTGTCACACGCTGTTGCGCTATTAATAAGATATAAGATTTTATTTAAGTTTCATAGATGTATCATTATTTAAGTTTCAAGTACCATGTTGTTGGCAATTACTCATTGATTTTTAGGACAATTATTCTAAATTTTCTCCTTTCATAACGAAAAACTTTCATGACGATTTTAAATTATGGTTTTTGCATAGCAAATGTCTGTACATGGACTGTTTCAAAAATATTTCCAACCTAATTACCTGTTAGATGTACTTAGTAGTAGGCTTCAAATTTTAGTTTGACATATATAGATAAAATGAGGTGAAATTTCATATTACAACAACTTTTGTGATGTGACACCTTTTAGTAAAGATGCGTGAAGTTAAAATTTTGACATGAGCGCTTTAGTTAAAACAATTTCAATGATATACATTTTTTACTTCCTCCAAATTAGTGAAACCAATACTTTCATTGCACTATCAAAATTATTCCAGATGTTATTAATTCATCTCTTCAACGCTCAAAAATAATTGAAATTTGGAGGTAGTTGGTGACAATGTACGCATCCTCCTAAGGCCATCTGACGGTGTAAGTCAAAAATAAAAATTTTCTGTTGCAAATATCTTAAACATTTTTTAAACGAGAAACGCGAGCATTTACAAATGGATTTCTTTAATATTTATAGAATTGCTTAACTTCAAGCACTTGTGTATTGAAATTACGTCATATTTCAAACACTTATGTCTTGAAATTACATCTGACAGAGTAAAAATGAGTTGATCTTACAGATTTGACAATTTTCACTTTAGAGCCTATTTCTCATATCGCAAAAAACTTTCCTAATTCTTTAAGAAAATAAAGACCTATTTACGAAGGCCTGAATAAAAATTTTAATTTCGTTAGTTTTATTAAAACGCACTATATGAAAAATATTTTCTTATCTGAGCTTATTTGAGCTTAATTTTGACAAATTCTTAAATTATGGCAAATTATTAAGCAGTTATCAAGTGTGAAAACTTCTTGAAAGATAATGCATCATGTGACACGAAACCAATTTTGAGAGCAAAAGCGATTGTCATTTAAATCATGAATTTGAACGTAATAAATCCTGTTATCAAACTATAAACTAGTATTCTAAATTTCAGCTTTTATGAAAATTATCATCTGTAAGTTTTGAATTTAAAAATCCAGATCCAGCTCAATTTTAATAAATATGTATGCAGTTACTTACTTTGATGTCATTACCACAGCAACGTAAGCTGTTAATAGCAGCAGTATAAGTATCTAGTCTCAAATTTGTAATCGTTCGGCTGTGAGTCCATTTTATGTTGGAAATATGTACAGAAGGAAGCTCTGGACGGGGATTTTAATACTTTGTCCTTTATTTAGACGTCGTAGCGATTTATTAAAATCATTTTGAAATTTTAAAATATCAATAAATGTCTCCTCTTTTTCAGCAACAAAAGACGAAAGGAAAGAGAAAGCCACAATCGACACCCAGCTCGCCTTCTCGCAGTCGAGAGTTGCAATGCACCTGCATGACGGCGGAGAACCTGCACCGGGCTCGCAATGGGCGAGTCCGCTACACGGGCGCCGCCACCCTGCCGCGAGTGCAGCCACGTTCCGTGGACGACTACAAGATCTCCTACGACAACCGCAGTCGTGTCCAGACGCACGCATCGACGAGCTCCGTATACGACAACGTGGGAGCTGCGTCGTTACGCCGAGGAGTTACAACAGCCAGTGTCCACGGCCACAAGATCGGCAGGTTGGACCAAAATATTTCCTCCGCATGTACTACATCTGCGACGACTACAAGCACGACGTCAGCAAATACCACCGTTAAAACCTCTTTACAAGATAGGATATCAGACGTCGGATCGTCAGACAGGCATCAACAAGATCGGATGGGTAATCGATCCGATCAAGCACGACAGCTATATGCGCAGTCCACGCGAAAGGAACAGGCCAAGAGCATCGACTGCAGTCTAATGGCTGAGCGCAGGGAAAGGCCTCGAACTGAAGAGCTACAGCCTCAGTCTCGCAATAAATCAAAAAGCTCGGACAATGTCTTCGAGCAATCGAAGGTGGATGTTCCAGGTCTCAGCTTAGACAGCAACACTTTGAAGAGAATGCTTCATCCTCTACCTTTTAATTCTACCCACAGTTCGCCAGAAGGAGAGAGTGAGTCTGTTCTCACGGAAAGGCTTGTAAGAAAGCTAAAAGAGAATGAAACACACGAAATACCTCAAAGTTATCTCGATATACTTCGAAGCAGACACTACCGGTCCGAAACGGGACGACGTCGAAGCTTGGAGAGAAGTTTGTGCCTGGATATGACGGACGTCGATCAATCTCCGCCTTCCGACCATTTTCTCTACGACAATTATGTCTACGCCACAACGCCCAGTTCCAGCAATGAGAACAGTGATGCTGGAGGACAATGTGTTAGTTCTGATGAAGGGCCTGGTCACCACGCCCCTACTCACACACCTAGCTCACCTACTAATAGGCTCTTGCTTGAGTATGAAATGCACCTGCGCAACGCCTTAGCTCGGGGGCTCGACGCCGAGAGCTATAGCCTACATACCTTTGAAGCCTTACTTACTCAGAGCATGGAAAATGTCGGTAAGTTTTTCTTGTTCTATTTATGTCTAATCTAAGTATACCTTTTCTTTGTTACACTTTATCCTGAATACTAAGCACTGCAGCCCTGTGTGAAAGAAATACCTTTAAAATTCCTAACTGAATATTCCTTCTGCTCATCATTTTAACAACATATTTCTCTGTCACTCAAATGTTTAGGTTTTTATGACTTCCATAAAACGTCATTATTCTCCTTATAGAAAAGCATTAAGAAAAGACAGTAAACGGAGCAAATACTTCAGTGTTGAGCAAATTATTTGAAATTATTATTTGAAATTATTATTTGAAATTATTATTTATTTATTAAATGATAAAAATATGAGAGAAACATTACTCAGAGTCATATCTGAGATATTTATAAATTTTTTAGATAATATACGCTTGAAAACGTTCAAAAGGTTGTTTGGAGCCTTTTAAATCTTTAAAAATAACTGTAACTAAAATGTGCCCATTTTGGGCCGAATAGATTAGAATATTGAGTATTGTGGTTTGTTCTCGATTCGAATACCCACGATATTTTCGAGTTTTGTTAGCTGCTTCGATATTTTCGTGTTTTTCTCCCCTGTGTAACGCGAATGGAGTTAAAGTCCTCTGCCTAGTATCCTTTTGCTGATACGCACAACCTTCGCATGCTTTGCCATTTATGCCTAAACAAACAAGCGATTAAAATACATATTTCATTACATTCTGGAGGACATTCCCATACATTATGAATAAAAATTCTGATGTGTACACCACATGACTTCCTTGTACGGAATATTAACTTATACGTATTTTTCATTTCATTTAAACTTATTAGATTGAATTAAATCTACTTCGTCGATAGGGCATAAACCGCAATAGAATAAATGCACTCTTTAAACTTCACTATGTTTGTTTACAATAGCGACACTCTGGCGCTAGGTTCACTTAACAGCGTTACATCTCATTCATTTTATAACTCACAAAATAATATAATGCACAAAAAATATTTATATCATCTGAAGAATTACCTAATCGTGGCCACAAGTTCTATTGAAATACTATAATAAATCTAAAACGATGTGTAAAAGAAATTAAACAAACAAAAACAAAAGAAACAGTTTTTCACAGACGATTCAGTATTTCTCATTCAATTAATTCTGTTCTCTCTTCACGACAAAGCAAAAATACATAAAAACTCAAAATATCTATATTAAAAATTACGAAGTAAATCTTAAATACTTATTTCCTCGAATAAATTCCAGAATGGATTAAGCATGATTTAATTCGCAGTGATATAAGAAGGCGTTATTATTATTCTTGCGAAGCTTAGTTTTTCTAGATTGGCAACAAATTAGCTATTCTCCTAAGTTTCAAATGTAAACAAATATATCTGCTATATGGTAAATCAATCATTTTTAAATTCAATCATTTGTAAAGCAAAAAATGCACAATTTACTTACATATAAGAATAAAAAAACTGAGCTCACTGAGCCGAGTAACAGAGTGGATATATATATATATTTATATACTTTTAGTGCGGCCGATTCCAACCAAAATAGAAGGTGCTCATCTACATGTTATAGTAGTCCTATATACAAATTTGGAAAGTTTTGAGGCTACTGGTTTTTGAGTTATGCGAGATGTATACATACATACGTACGTACGCACTGACGCTACGAAAAAAATCTCTTCAGAATCCATTTTAAATCAGTTATATAATTTTTTTGGGGGAAAAAGAGTCCTTCATTCTGTCCTTACGTTCAGATATCACGCAAAAACATCAGTAAATTGCATTCAATAGCGGTCAAAATGGATATTTTCGTTGAAATATGATACCCGAAATTTTTCACGATTAAAATACTTCCTTTTTAATAATTAACCGTATAGTGCCCACGTCCCCCGTTCCTTATCCTTATCCTTGCTTCCTTTTTACTTCGTACAAGGAAGTAAAAATGTCGCCCATTTTGTGTGGTGGTAGAGGAGTCGGCTGTCATGGCTTTGGTTCCGAGTCCAAAGCCTGGAGGAGACATGGATGTTTGTCTTTACGTTTCGTAAACATTAGAAATGTTACAGAGTCGAAAAGCCTCGTGCGTAGTTGGTGGAAATGGATGAAGAATAGAGACTCTCAGACTCCTCCTTATGATTCTCTTTCAAAATTGGGATGAACACTGTAAATTCGTTTCGTATCCTCCAAGATGTTCAGGGTACAGCCGAAGACAAACGCCTGATAAGAAAGTAATTCTTAAGAAAGGCTACACAGCTGTTTACACAATTAGCATTAATGATTTGCGAGCCAGCGTATCGTTTTGGTTTCTTAAATAAGCAGGTCAGTGACAAAAAAACCATGACATGCACTGAAAACATTTATACTTTCCACAGTTTAAAAATAAGACTGAAACATATGTTTAGTACTACATAATTCTGAAGAACAAACTATCTTTATGTGAGCTTTCGTGATTTGTTTCGTACGTAATAAGAATACGAGCCAGTTTGTCTTAAAAATTACTCCAAGTTTGCCATAATCCCAGTAATCCAGTCCAACCCAATAGCTTCAGTACAACTGAAACAGCGCAGAAAATTCCAGCTTTTCATTTCTAAAATGTAAGATCATGGAGCGTAAAAGAATACAAAATTCTTTTTGAAAGTAGGTAATGATTTCAAAATCGTACTACATTCAAAAGCCTTATAGCTTAATCATCAATATGTTTAAGTCACCACTTTCTCACTTAGTACAAACTAAACTCATGTCCATAAATTAAGGATAATTCGGAGTCACGCGGAAATCGAATTCTAAAATAAATATATCACCTGTAAAATCACTACACATCTTCAAGAATCATATGCAAATTTCAGGAAGTAACCAGATGACACCGATGGTACGTCACAATGACGAGAGTGTAAGAGAGTGATATATAAGGAATGCAGGCAAAGAAGTAAAATTGTTCGCAGGCGCTTTATAAGCATTTCAGTGCAGTAACCGAATAGTTATGACACAAAGGACGTATTTCGATGATTTTTTACGTGGTAGAATTATCGGCCGTCTGGAATGTGGGCGTACCCAACTGGAAGTATCAGACGAACTTGGAATTGCCCAGAGTGTCATCTCCAGGTTTTGGCAACGATTCCAAGATGATGGTAATCTGAGTAGACGTTACAGCACAGGTTCCTTAGAATTAACATTAATTACTTACTTTCTTAATTTCCTTGTCTTCCTCATCAGCTTGCGGTAAAATATCTTTGTCAGTCTCAATAAATAAGAGTTCTTCTAGTTTCTCCATTTCGGTTTCTCTACTTCGATCTTCTTCACGCGATCGTTTTACATGATATCGTGTCAAAACCGCATTTACCTTTTCTAAATTAAAAAATGGTTTATCTTTGAACAATTCAGCACTTTTGTTACCCAATACATATCTGCCAGGATCATTTGTAACAACAGCTGCCTTTGTCTTTATATGATCAAGTTCACAATTAGTTTCAACTTCCGTTAACGGTAGACACACTAAATGATCATTTAAACGATATTGTACCCAGACATGTTCTCCAGTCATTTTTGCATTGTCTATGTATTTTCGAGAAATAACGTCTACTGCGGCTCCTGTGTCTCGAAGAATAGGCATACCATACCCATTAACTAAACCGCTAGTTGTCTCTAACAAATCATCATTCGAAGATACACAATTTACCTTTTCATTTGGTTTTAAGCTAGGGAACTGAGGCTTAAAATGCTCGTATGACCCACACTCGAAACAACGTGGCCGATATCTTTTGTCGTATAAATTTTCTTAGTTCTTGTTTTGGAACTGACTTCTTTGTCAGCGATCTTTCTGGTAATTTGAATCATCCCATTTATCAGAATGCTTAAAATGAGGCGGATGCTCTATTTTTTTTCCGAAAAACTATCGTAACGTGTTTTAAATGACCATTTGTTAATTCTCTCAGTTTGACTGGCAGAAAATTTTGGTTTTATTGTTTTTCTCACATCTTCGAAATCTTCAATTTTCTTAACCATTTCTGTAGGTGAAATGATGGTAGTCCATTCATCCATAAAATGTTCTTTGAAATCAGGAGAAGTACACTTTTAATTTTATCAACCAGCATGAGATCTTTTAGCTGTTAAAAGGTTTTAATGTTTAATCCATTAAGCCATTCTTCTAAATAATTTTTTAATTCATAGTAGAAATCATACCAAGTACTTTCAGCAGATTTTTGGTGTTAATTAAACATTTGTTGAAATTTTTCTGCACTTAATTTAAATCGTTGTAACAGTAAAGTTTTTACATATTCATACTTTTTCGTATTTTCTTCTGGTTCTCTGGCAATAGGTTGAACAATATCAGGAGGCAGCAATGAAGTAAAAGTTGAGTGACTTGATTTTTACCGGGTATATTCGTTATTTCAGCCTGACGCTCAAATAATACCAGAAATAAACTTATTTCATCTTCTTTAGGGTTAAAACGTGGCATGACATCGTGAATTCTGATTTTTAAAGGTTGCTCAGATAGCTGCGTAGTTTTTACCAGCTGTGCTCTTGCAGCCATTGCTTCCAATTGAAGTTTCTGTAGCTCAAAAGCTTTAATTCGCTCTTCTCTTTCGCGTTCTTCTTTTCTTTCTCTTTCTTCTGTTTCGCGTTCTTCTTTTCTTTCTCTTTCTTCTGTTTCGCGTTCTTCCTTTCTTTCTCTTTCGCGTTCTTTTCCCTTTCTTCTCTTTCGCGTTCTTTTCCCTTTCTTCTCTTTCACGTTCTTTTTCCATTCTTCTCTTTCGCGTTCCTTTTCGATTTCTTGTCTTTCGCATTCTTCTTTTCTTTCCCTTTCTTCTCTTTCGCGTTCTTTTTCCCTTTCTCCTCTTTCGCGTTCTTCTTTTCTTTCCTTTTCTTCTCTTTCACATTCTTCCTTTCTTCTCTAATTGCAGCCAGTAGTCTTGAGTAAATTCCTCATCATAACCGTGACTTTCAGTAATCAATTTTGCAACTGAGCAATCTTAAATTCAGGTTTCATGGGTAAACCTAACTCTTCTAACAGTACTTTTAAATCCTGCTTTCTACTCCTAGCTAAGAATGACATGTTGAACAAGTTACCTTTAATAGGCTTTCTTTAAAAATTAAACATTAAAAATCGTACTTGTATTAAAAATATATAACTTTTGGCGAGACTTAACTTGTCAAATAAGAAATTCAATCCAACCAATTGGAGAGAATTATCTAAACAACTTTGCCAGTTTGGCACAAAATAAAATAACACTACGCCGGGTTGGCGTTTTAACTCAGTATTCACAAGCCTTGTTAGCGATAACTATATAAACACTTTGCCAGTTAGGCAATGCAATGGAATTTTTTCCCCATCAGTTTGACGATTTTACTGTCTATCTCCACGCCTGGTTGGTGATAACAAAAACAATTTTTGCCAGTTTGGCAATTTAAGTTAGTTGTAATACGTCGGCATGATGTTACTATCTACCACACGCCTGGATGGCAAGAACTAAGAAGAAACTTTTGCCAGTTTGGCAGTACAATAAAATCACGCTACGTCAGTTTGGCTTTATTAATTATTTTCTACGCGCCTGCTTGGCAACAAATTCAAAAACACCGAGTTTCGAATTTCAATTTATTTGAGTTCTAAAGATTTCATCTATTGAGTAATACTGTTTTTTTACTTTTTAAGAGTTGTTTCTAAGAGAAATTTTGCAAATAAATACGGAATTCGGAGCAGCGAATACGCGGCATGGACGCCAACGAAGATGGTTGTGATGATTTGCGCTCCTGGGAGCTCAGCGATTTAAACACTCATTCTGCGCCTTTATCAAAATTATGAATATTTCTGCTCAGCCGAATGCTCCACTGAACATTGTTACTCCACCTACGGATAACGCTGCCCTACCTCACAGGTATGCGTTTTTGCGTTATGTATCTGCGCCACGAAAAAATATCTTCAGACTCCATTTAAAATCAGTTTTATAATTTTGGGGAGGAAAGGAGTCTTTTATTCTGTCCTTACGTACGAATGCCACGCAAAACCATCGTTAAATTGCATTCAATAGCGGTCAAAATGGATATTTTCGTTGAAATATGATACCCGAAATATTTCTCTGATTGATATGGTCACTGTTTCTGTCAAGATTTATAGCCCGAAATCTCAATTTACAGCCGTTCAATTCGAAATCATGCGACTTCAACGCTGTGAAACGCTTGATGAGAAGAAGCTTTCTTCACTTCACAACGAAGATGGATATATTTTACATTCTTTAAATACCTTGTGTGAACGTCTTGGCACCCCACTTTTCGAATTGCCTTCCACTCATGATGAATACTTGCAAGCTGTTAATGAGCTTAAAAATTCAAAAAATGCTGAAATTGTTAATCTTAATAACCCAGAAAATTCAGAAATTAATGCCAAACTTATCAATAACACTAATTCTCAATCTCAAACACAAATTGCTTCAAGTTCGATACCACTGATCCCCGCACTAAGCGAATGAGAATTCAAGACTCAGAGGGGTTCACGCAACCTCCAAAGCATTTAGTTAAAAAACCTAGCACTAAAAAAGCTGTAATTTCCAACTCTCAACCAAATCCCACTACTAATAAAGTTAATTCTCTACCTGCAAACACTAAGGAAAATGCTGATATCAGTACACAGCAGCCGGCTCAAGTTGCTAAAACAACTCCAATCACTCCACCCCCAGTTTTTATTAAACCCAGGGCAGATTGGTGTTTCTTGTTACTACAATTAAGAAGGCAAGCTCCTTCAATTAATTCCTATCAGGAAAGAGATTTTTTGAAACTTTTAACTTCCATAAACGAGGATTATCGTGCGCTTGCACGTTTCTTATTCGCCCAGAAAATAGAATGCATATCCTATAATTTAAAATCTGAACTTCCCCTTAAAGTACTTGTTCGAGGTTTAACCTCTGTAACGCCCGTCGACGTTGTTAGATCTGCAGCGGAAGTGCTCGGATACAAACGGCACAAGATCTCACAGCTGAAAAGACATAAAACTAAAGTCAACTTGCCTCTGTTTTACATCAAGATTTATAACAATCTAAAAACCGACAACATCTATTCGAAGACTAATCTGCTTGGAACTAATGTCAAATTCGAAGAATTTAGAGGGAAAAAAGACCCATCTTAGTGCTGGAGATGTCAGGGTTTTTTCCATAGCTCTGAGGTCTGCAGCCTCCCACAGAAGTGTGTGAGATGTGCACGACCCCATCAAGCAAAGGAATGTCCCAAGCCTTATGACCAGCCGATGACCTGCGCCAACTGCGGTGGCCCCCATGGGGCCAACTGGAGATCCTGCCCCAGGTTTCCTGGCAACAACAAGAAGACTGCTTCAAAACAACCAGCTCAATCTGGCACTAAACTGCGATCTACCGCCGACTCTACTTCATACAACAAAAATAGTAATACTACTTCACTTCCTAAATCACAAACAAACAGCTTTAAAAATACAACACCGGCTGCTGTACTTTTAAATGCTAGTAGTGTTCGCCCCGGAGGTTCTTACTCCAATACTTTAACCGGGCATCACCAGGCTATCCCCCCACCTATTCAAAATTCGTCGGTTGTGCAAGGAGCTAATTCGACACTAAATTTTACCGACATCCTTTCGACCATTATTCAAATTTCGTCGCAACCTGGTATTGACCAGCAAAAATTGCTTTTAGCTTTCCAAGCTGCATTGCCTCAGCACAGAGTGGCTCCATCTGGTGCTGACGCTGCGTACTATATTTTTAAGAGTTATATATCTCTTCAATTTTCTAATGCACGCATTCAACATTAAAATTCAATTCTTTCAAATGTCTGAATTACTTAAAAATCTGTTTCTGGAACGCTAACGACATCATGCCTAAGCTTCACGAACTCAGACATTATGTGTCTGAGAAAAGCTTTGACATTACTCTTATTCAAGAGACCAGACTCCAACCAGGGAGAGTCCCCAAGCTTGCAAACTATAATTTTTATCACACAGACAGACAAGCTGTCGGTTCGCGTGGTATTTGTTATGGTGGTACATGTTTCTTTATTAAAAATCATATCCCTCACAGAAGGATTGACAGTCCGAGTATGAGCAATCTCGAGGCAATGATTATCGAAATTTTTGTTCCAAATTCTCCTCCCTTAATTGTGATCACTGCATATCTACCTCCACTCTCAGGAAAAGGTGTAAAATTTCCGGAGGCAGATTTTAACAAATTGCTCACTATTTCTAACAATGTCATCATTGCTGGTGATTTAAATTGTCACCATCAGTAATGGCGTTGTAAAAATTCAAACCTTACTGGTCGTGGTCTTCTAAAATGGGCTCAGAGCGCCCAAATTCAAATTGCTTCGCCAGATAACCCCACACGATACGGAGTACAGGGTGCCCATTCACTTATTGATCTGGCACTTTTTCGAAATATTTCATTTGATTATCACGTGACTGTCGAAAGCTGTCTTTCTTCAGATCACAATCCTGTACTTCTCGACCTTAATTGTACTAATTTTAATCCAAATTTTCCGGCACTCATCTCTACAAACTGGGACAACTTTCGATTTAATCTTAATAATAAAGTAATTAACCCCTTCAAATTAAATCCAGCGCTGATATTGAAGCTGCAGTTGTTTACCTAACGACTACATTAACAGATACTTTTAAAGAAGTATCCAAGCCCACCCTTCGCCCAAATTTTAGTAAATTACCTACTGAGATTAAAAACAAAATTCGTGAAAAGAATAAAGTACGAAGAATTTGGCAAAATACTAAAAATCCTGAATTTAAAATCAAACTTCGTACTCTCTAGAATGAGATCAAGACATCATGTGACCAGTTCTTCCAATCACAATACAAGAATTATCTTCAATCCTTAACGACCAATGATAACAGTCTTTGGCGTGCATCTGCCAGACTACGCAATTCCATTATTAAAATAAATTACTCTTGCATTCATTTAGGAACATGGAGATAACTGCGGGTTAGTTGCTTTGAACAAAGTAACAAAATAACAGTTAGTTACTTTTGTCGACAGCCACAATACTGCAAGCTAAACACTATGATATCTATAATAACAACGACAAAAATTCGGCATAATTTCGTTTTACGCTTCAGTCCGTTTAACTAGCTACTTATGTTCATAAATTTGGAGCCATAAGAAATGGAAAAAATTCAGAAGTGTTTAGAAACGAGAAACATTTTGAGGTGGGTTGATGGAAAACCTTTGAAGAATGTTTTATACACTTTTATTACTCTATACTAAACTGCATTAAACTTTTGTTAAACTGTATTAAACATTCCATATGAAAGATAAAATTTCCGTAGTAAATATTTAAAAAACGAGGAAGTAAAAGCAAAATTAATATTACAGCGTGCGTACGGGATTCTAATACATTGAATACACTGAAAATCAGTAATAGCTTGGTAAAATTTATTTTACGAAAAGAAGCACCCGAAAAACCTCCCAGTTCGACAACTTTGCTCGTACAACTCTTACATGACACAGAGCATAATCAGTAATTACACTTCAAATGACTGTAAAGTTTATCCTAAGTTTCTAAAGTTATCTTTAGTTTAAGCTACTTTCCTGTCCCTTCTATTTTCAGCTTACAATTTCTTACCAGAATGTGTTTTTAGAATCGCGTTTAATGCAATTGAGTGGTATTTAAGTCAAAGTTCCACTGACTAAGAGGGAGAGAGCCTCAGTGTTTCTGACTAGCGCATGTTTGCCTTTTGGCTACGTCTCTCTCTAAGCTGTTACTACGCTCGGCCGTATTTCAGGTTCTTGATAACTTCGCTAGCTTATTCGACATTTAGGGGCTAGCTGCTTAGAATTTTGATATATCTTTTTTGCTAAGCATTAGTTAAGACTTAGTTCTTATTATTTTGAGTTCAAGCCCAAGTGGAGGCTTTTGCTGTACGCCCTGAGAAAGGAGCCGACTGCGTTAATTTTTATTTTGAGCAATAAAGGGTAATTGACCCTTCCTACGTCTCTGTTCCTGAACTAAAGCGATTATTTGCGTAGCTGTTCACTAGGTTCCTACACACTTAGCTGCTAGATAGAAGGTTGAAACGTTACTGAGAACGTTAAAAACACAAAGTAATGCAAAGCGTATCTAAAAAGGTGAAGCTCAAACGGACTGATGCTCTGTGCAGGCTTATATTTATTAGGCTTATATTTATTAGGCTTATATTTTATTAGGCCGCCAAGAAATATCTACTATCTTCCATTTCTCGAAACTACTGGAAGGCATACGAGGGTCGGATACGTTTACGGTTATAAATAGGAATCAGTTACAATACCAGTTATGGTTATACACAGAACGGACCAAAATTTCGCCAAATAGTGGCCAAGTTTGGTGACATTTGGCGATTTCTCGCCAGTTTAGAGAGATAGTCATTTATCTCGCTAGCCCTGTAATCTTATTGTTTCAGTAGACCTTCGACTCTTTCAATCATTTTATGTTATATTATACAAATAATATTATAATGGCTGCTGGCACTCTCCCGCCCGACTCATAACAATTAGCTTATGAATGAAAGCTCAGAATATACTTGCACTGTATTAAACGCACTCTGTAGTGTGCGATAATGAGAGGATCGGTACACTTGCTAAAGAGGCTGCCCTGGGGAATGGAACCATTTGTCATGATATTCAAGAATCAAGGAAAAGGACTACCAATATGTTCAATATGAGATCATTTGTTGAAACAATGGAAGGATAAGTGGGAGACATCAGAGAAAAATATTAATTATTTAAGAGAGATACGTATCAGGAAAAAAATTACTATTATGAATGATATGGATCTTAACCAAATAATTACCAATCATGATAGGTTTCCCAACTATCTAAACAGGACCTCCAGGCCTAACCTCCAGGAGAACTGCTTGTGCAAAATATGTAATTCTTACGGAGATGCAGCTCACTTTGTCGAGGACTGTGTATTAACAGGGAGTGTGAGGACAAAGCATGGATCCTTCAATATGCAAGATTTTAATAAGAAAAATGGAAAGGCAAGAAGATATGCTAGGAAATAATGAACATTATCAAAATGACTAAGAAGACTATTTGAATTGAGAATTAGATCTACTTTTACTTTTGTTTTATTTAGAATGGGATATGTACGTGTTTGAGATCTGTGACCAGTTTTATTTAATTTTAACAACTCTATTATAGTTTAATATTTTAAACTCGTCTCTCTGAAGCTAGTTTAATTTTGTTGATTTTTTTATTAGTCCAAAGGAGCTTTGTCCCTGAAGGACTATTGTTTTCGTTTTGTGATTTTACCTTGAATCATTCTGAATGTCCGTTTCACTTTTGAAATTGTTGCCACCAATATTACCGCCAGGTATTATATTTGAAGAAATTAAATAATGAAGAATCTGCAAAAATGCATGTATATTCCTCGCATTGTGATAAAACAACGGTACCTAGAGCCATCCAATTTTTAATGACGTAATCTTACTGCAAATATAGGCATTTCGAAGCCCAAATTTGAAATTTGGAATTTCTTTTATTATCGATTTCTTATTTTGTAAAACATTAACGAATTTTTGATTAACAAACTCAAGGATTTCAAAGCGAGCAATGGCAACGTTGTACGGAAAAAACAATATTATCTCCAGCGCGTGTGGCTGTGTATTGGAAATTCTAAACATATGCTCAATTTAAAATTATTTTCCGATATTGCTCTTGAACTGAACTTTATGGTCCAAGTGCGCAGAACATGATATTTAATATATAAAGGTAAAGATAACACACAAAATGTTAAAAAAAACGCCGCCCCTTTGGACGTAATTTAAAGTCTGGAACCTTTCATAGTTTCTTTTTTTTCTTTTTCTTTTTTAGAGGGGACGCAGCTGGGCTGCTGGCTACCTCATTTGGGTTGGATTGGCCGGTCCTTCTTTTAGTACTATGCCCGCTAGGTGGACTGGGGGCTGCGTCCGTTAATATAATACAATAATAAAATACATAATTTCACTATAACTATTTACATATATGCAAAATTCATAACAATAGCTAAGCTGAAATGCAAATTGTATATAAATGTAACCAATATTATACTACCCATATTTTCTGTCGACGCAATACCCAATTAAAATTCACTGAAGTTACCCTTTTTCTCGTAATTTCATTATTGATATAATATAT
>KK112313.1:708817-719108 GCA_000611955.2 Stegodyphus mimosarum
TCAATAAAATCTCCTGATATTATGAGCAAATGATTTTTATTTACAAATGAAATAAATTAAACTTTTAGGGAAATTAATGTCATTCAACAGCAAATAAAAATAAAAATTTGAAAACTTCCATTTCTTATTATTAAAATAAAAGCATAAAAATTAGTCCTGAACTTACACCTAAGCAGGAGATCTATTTATTATCTTCAGACGTGAACGTGTACGTATTTCTTAATTACATTATTTCCCGTTATTTCTTACTGATGGTTTTGCTCCATGCAACCCTTTCACTAATGCTAGACAATCATTTCTCCCTCTCCTTGTCGAAACTCGACATAAATATTTATTTAAATTTAGATTAGTTTCAAAGCATTTTATAAAATTAAACAAAAAGTATAGGAAATATTTACAAATATAAAAACTTGAAAAAAAAATCTCGTATGGACATCACATGACTTTCTTGTACAGCCGATTAAACTATATATAAATTTTTGCTGCATTTTACTTAAACTTATTTCCTCGAATTTCATTAGAGATACATTTCTCGTTCAATCAATTCAGTTCTAAGTTCGCGGCAAGGCAAAAGTCCATGAAAACTTAAAACATCTTCATTAAACATTGTAAGATACAGAAAACCATAAAACACCAAATACAATTAAAAACAGTTAATAAGTTCATTTTACAATTAAAGTTAGATTTCGTACTCAAAAACAAGCAATTTGGTCAGCGGGTAGGAAGACAAAATTTTCGGTGCATAAAACTGAAAGCTAACTATTGGTCACACTGGGCACAAAGACATTGAAGTCAGTACGCCAACTGACTTAACACAATGTTCTACTAAAAGTAAACAACGTCCTTCTTAGGCTTAGAAGCACTTTTAAATTGTCGATAATTCTAGAACTATTGCATGCGCATTAACTAACATTGTCAATAATTCTAGAACTATTCTAGAACTATTGCACATTAACTAAAGGCATAAAAACCTGAACCGGAACATAAGAACGACATAGTCCTACGATTCTGAAAGCAAAAATTGTACAATTTGCCAATTTAATAAGACTAAAAAATACTGAGCTCACAGAGCCGGTGGGACTATAAATATATATATATATATATATATATATATATATATATATATATATTTATACCTATAGTGCAGCCGATTGCAACCAAAAAAGGATGTACATAGATACATGTTATAGCAGTCCTATATACAAAATTCCAACGTTCTAAGACTGATCACTTTTGACTTATGCAAGACACATACATACGTACGTAGGTACATATGTACAGACGAAAAAAATCCCTTCTGAATCCATTTTACAGTCCGTTTTTGAAAAACGAGTCTTTCATTCTGTCCGTACGTACAGATTTCAAGCAAAGACATATGGATTCGAGAGCTGTCAAAATGGATATTTTCGTTGAAATATGACATTTGAAATGCTTCGTGATTAGAATACTTTCTGTGCTTCGCACAAGGAGTCAATATATTTATATTATTAAACTAAATTAAATACCTAACAGGTAGATGAAAAGCTGACTGCATTCTCGTCCTCAACCTATGAAATTCCGGTCTGGTTGCGAACCCTTTGAAATAGAGTAATACTTAGACGTAGCCCGAGCTACGAATGGAATTCACACAAACGTGTACTAAAATTTTTAACTGTTCCTTTTAGATACACAAACCACAATGCAATAAACATGTTAACGTGTGATATATGTGTGTAAATTTTCATCAGTTCTTTCCCAACCCTGTATAGAGGAAGTAAATATTCCGTATTGGGTGTTTACATATCTAATAGGAAATACATCACCTAATAGGAAAAAAATAGTATTAGTATACTCGTAAAAACTGTTTCAACGAAATAATGTACATGTTGCTCTTATCACGTTATAAGTATATGCATAGGAGCTTCGTACAGTATAGAAGTGACAGACGTAGACATGACACTGGGCAATTTGTAATCCTCGTAAAACAAATTGTACAGAGGCTGTTCGTACATTTTTTAGACGATTTTGGTAAGCGGTAATAAAAACTCGTTTACTGCAAAAGAAGTAATTGCAATTGTACTATGTTTTTAAACGTTAAAATTATCCTCTGTGGCTTGAAAGTTTTGTTTTTATTCAAAATTGCGAATTTAACAAAGCAGTGGTTCGAAGGCTACATTTACACGCTTTCCGAAGAGAAATATGCATGTTCCGTTATCCAAAACCGATGTGAGAGTCATGGTTTTGTGATATCGAAAGCGTCGATAGCTAATATCATCAACAAGAAAAGGGGGAAAAAACGTCAAATTGGAGCCTCAAGTGGGACAAAAATTCCAAACAAGTATCCAAGGAAAAAACGGACATCTTCGACTATTGCAAAGGTACGTTGTTTAATGTTAAAAGAAAATCTCCCTAGTCAAAGGACAGTTGCAAAATCATTAAAATGCTCGGTTTCCACTGTAAACAAAATGATAAACGTTGATTTAAATCTTAAGAAAGCGAAAAAACGCAATGTGCATCGTCTTCTTCCAAAGCATATCGCTCGACGCAGGACACGCTGCAGAATTCTATATGAGAAACACTTATCCAAAGAAAAATGGAAAACAATTGTCACAATAGATGAAGCATGGGTATATTTAAATAATTGTAACAAAAGAGAGGCATTTATTATCATAAAAGGGAAGAAACAAATTTAATTATATGGTTCAAAGAATCGAAAGAAAGTTTTTCTAAGGGATTCATGATTGTTGCTGGTTTTTCTTATAATGGCAAGTTAAAAATAAAGAGAGTGCAAAAAAATGTCAAGATTAACTCCAAATACTATCAGGAACATATTTTATTGCTAATTTTTCAGAATGAAATACCATCGCTTTACCTACAGTGACATCCATCTGTGAGACTCCATCAGGACAAAGCTAGCAGTCACACATCAAAATCCACTGTAAATTTCCTAAAAGAAATGGAACAAAAAACTGGTATCAAGGCCACACCCTTCACTGATATCCCTACTAAATCTCCCGATGTGTCACCTATGGATTTTTATCCTTTCGGACTTTTAAAAACTGCATTATCCAAACGTTGTCCCAAAACCCTAACATTACTCTGGATAGCTGTTCGGGAGGAATAGGATAGAATACCTCTTCTGACACTTCAAAAGGCATTATTATCCTGGAAATTGCGGTGTCGAAAGATAGTTCAGAATAAAGGATGTCAAATAGAACAATTAAAACACAAGAATTTTATGTAATTAGTTTTGTGAATAAAATATACATCGTCTAAAAAATGTGCGAACAGCCTCTGTAAAACTCCTTCCAGGTTTTAATCAGAAACATCCCGGGGACGGATCTGGAGTCTCCTACACTCGTTCTTCTGTTACCAAACCACTCTGCAAGACTTTCGGCACGTCAGTATTTTCAATGGCCTATGCTACCCAGACACTATACACTTACAAACATCCATGCTTTCTCTGGTATTCGAGCTCTGGGCTAGCGATACGGCAGCCATCTAAGCTAGCCCCTGTACCCATCAAAATGACAAGGATTTGTTACAGCAATGCTTTCCGTAATATTTAGCAGCTATATTGCATATGAGACAAAATGTTTTGTCGCTTTTATGAACCTTTATATATAAAAGGCGTACTCAATGATATAAAATACTTTCCTCTCTACTCAAGTCATGCATCATGCAATTATTTTCTTGTAAGAAGTAATTATTTTGCCAGTAAGTAAAATCTTCTTCTCCTCAAAAAATATCTGATGTGGACTTGCTCCCGTGACTTCTTCGTACGGCCTATTAAATTATACACACTTTTCGCTGCATTTCATTCAAACTGATTTTCTCCAATTTCATTAGAGATATATTTCTCCTTCAATTAATTCAGTTCTGACTTTGCGCAAAGACATACATCAAAACTTAAAACATCTTCATTAATAACAGAAAAACATAAAACACCAAAAGCAATTAAACAGTTAAAATTTTTTACACTTAAAATTAGAGTTTCAGAAATTCGGCTGTGAGGCAAAAAGACAGATATTTGGTTCACAAAACTGAAAGTTTACTTTTGGTCGCACTCGGCAAAAGGACACTGAAGGTATAAAAGCTAGCTTAATTCAGTATTCTGATAAGTTTCAAATGTAAACAAATATGGCTGCTCTATTAGACCTTGTTGCACTTAAACAACTTTTATATAGTTTTAATTCTACAACTATTGCATGCACATTAACTAAAGGCATAAAACCTTCAACTGGAATATAAGAACAACATAACTCTATCACTTTCAAAGCAAAAAATGTCCAATTTGCCAACATATAGGAATAAAAAAAGCTAAGCTCACCGAGTAAGAGAGTGGGTACATATATACGTACGTACAGACGTCACGAAAAAAATCTCTTCTGAATCCATTTTATAATCCGTTTGGGGGAAAAGAGTCCTTCATTCTGTCCTTACGTACAGATGTCAGGCAAAAGCATTGTTAAATTGCATTCGATAGCGTTCAAAATGGATATTTCCGTTGAAATATGATACCTAAAATTTTCATGATTACAATAGTTCCTTTACTTCGTAGAAGGAAGTAACGACAGGGACGGTTATTTATTTATATACGTAATATTAAGATTCAAGGAAATATTATACTGCCAGAAGATAAAAATTAATCTGATACTTAAAAGAGCCTGTATATCATTAACATATGCTTCTAGTATTAAATTTTACTTATCGGAGTTTTTAAATAAATAAAACATGCAATCGTTACAGCATTAGATGCAAATATGTTTACGTAATATTAAAAGTATTAACACATAGGAAGAAACTTATATGTTATCGAAATACATTTCTTAATTAAGAAAATCTGCTGAAATTAATAATACTAGCTTATTAAATTACGTTTTATTAACTAATATGAGATACAAATACATTTAAGATTTGCTGAATATGTAAAAACCTAATAAATTGTGAGAAATTAAACTATTAAATCAAACTAAACACATTATTTAAACATAAAATTACAAAGCAAAAATAAATGGCAAAAAGCTTTATAAAACGGTATTTTATAATTAAGATAACAGGCTTTGTATTTTTAGAAAGTCATTTTTTATCATTTTTTGACTTCAGCAACAATGAACAATTAGTCTGTATTATAACTGTTAACGTTGCAGCCAGAATACCTTTTGCTATTAATGGTGGTAGGCAATAAGCCATGAAATAATTCGAGATCTGTTTTTACTAAAATTAACATAAATATGAGTTTTGCTATTTTTAAAGATTGGAACTCATCTTTTAATATTTCTAATCACAGTATCATTTAGGAATAAAACCCTTTGTCCTTTTGAGTTCGTGAGAGTTGAAGGATAGTTTTATCGACATATTAAATGTTTAAGTCAAATGAATGCTATTAAATATCTGACTCCCTAATTTTGCTGTTACTCTTAGAGATGTAGTCCCAAAAGCTAACTATAGTTTTATAATTAATTGATAAAATTAATAATTATTATATAATATATAATCAATAATTTTATAATTATGATTTTCCACTGTTGTGTTCCTTCCTTTAGAGACAGGAATACTTTTATATAATAAATAATCTAATGTAACTTAATCATTGAAATAGCTTAGTTTATATTTTATTGTTAACCATCCAGATCGGAAAGTGCTTATTGACGCTGACTGTCGGGCCCTAACTCGAATTTCTGAGAAGGTATGGATGTAAATTGTCTGACCTTTCATAGGAGGCAACGATGGCCGCCTGTCAGCTTCGTCCATATTCAAAATGACCATAGCTTCTGCCCTTAGTAATGACCAAAGCATAAAAAGTGGTTAGCTCCCATCATAAAAAAATATTTTATTGTTAAAACTGAAATCTGTTTTTAACTATTAGTCATAAGCCTAATTTTGTTGGTGTTGTTTCGAAACAATAACTTAAAATTGCATCAATAAATATTTTTACGTCCTCAATTAAATTTCTGTAGATAGGGGTAATATTTTAATGATCATTCTAGATTCAAAATTGTCTTTAACTTTTGGAAAACTTTTAATTTCAAGTGCTGTATTTTTAAGGTTAAATGTATTGTTATGTCAAGCTAAAATCTGTGAAGAATAGTTCCTTATATGTTTTTACAATTTGCCTTTCAAGACATACTTTGCACCAATAGATCAAGAAAAACATCTTGCTTCACGATTAACTTTCACATTTCCCCCAATAATGCCTAAATGGTGAGCTTGCACTAATCATCAGCACTTGAGCATGCACGTGTAATTGTTTCAGCTGCATTGTTTTCTTTGCTATTTAGTGAGTAGTCCCATATTTCTGTTCTTTTTCCCGTGCACGTCCGTTGCTTGAGACTTTGTTTTGCTTCTTCTCCCCCTTTTAGTTGCTTTAATGCGTGAGGTGCATGCCGAATTGGAAGCCATCAGGCAAGAAGAGAGAAACATCAGCAACCCAGATGGAATGACCGGAAATGTTGAAAAAAGTGAGGAACTTTTTTCCTTTCCTTGATTCCTCTCTCAAAGTTTTGAATGTATTATCTTGTTGATTTGTTTGCTGACTTTGTACGTTCTTTTGTTATTGGATGTACCTTTGCATGAATGTTCTTCCCTCTTTTCCTACTGTAGTTTTTATTGTGCTCTAATTTGTAACCAAAATTTATATAAGATTATTACAACAAACCATTACATAAAGCTCATACATTACACTCTGCAACTAAATTAGACTGGTTATATCTTATATTGAACACAATTATGTGAAACAAACAAAATCTATAAATGCTATTAGTGAAATTTATAAATGCTATTAGTGAAATTTATAAATGCTATAGGTATTAAAATTAGTAAAATGAGAAATCATAAAACGCTAATCTTAAAAATCAGTATTTTAGTAAATCGACAGATTGACTTTACGCTCTTCTTAACAAAAAGTACGCTAAATTTTAGGCACAATGTGTAAGGTTTTAGTTAAACTAACAAAGTTTTATTTTAATTTGACTTTTTCTATCTCTCTTCATTTCAACTTCCCGTTAGAATAAGCGCGCGTTTCAGCTTTATGCTAATTTGAAGTGGAGCCAAGTTATATTTAAGCGAGAAGTAGGAACCTCTGAGTGTGAGAGAGCTTTTAGTCTCAGACCACGGTTACTCTATTCTACGTTCGCCTGACTAGCTAGCATTTAAATTCTAAGCCATAGCGCTTTATAGCCTTTTTATTGAAGTAATTCCAAGTGCGTCAGTATTAGTTAAATCTTGCTACGCACCATTTAGTTTAGAGGCCAACCTCGCGTTATAGCTCTGTGAGCAACGACTACTTAATTTCTAATTAGTTTTAGTTTAAATTATCTGATTGTTCAGTTTAGACCCAAGTGGCGGTCGTTACTTTCTGTATCCCTCCCGAGTTGGGAAATGACTGTAAATAATTGTGGTTTAATAAAAGAGGATTTTAAATCCTTCTTACGTATAGTTATTCTACCACTTAATCACAGTATTCTACCACAGAACATAGCTGCATTCAGCTCCCTGTTCAAGATCAGGACTTCACGTTTCACGAAGATGTTTGCCAAGAATATGCACCGAACACTCAGTTCTGACAAGTGTAATAGTTATTAATAACACGCGGTACTGAATATTAATTATGTAAGATATTCTAAAATGTGATTGCAGACTTTATTTCTTCAAATACAAATCCTAACGATGTACTTCCTAAAGTTTTCAAAATAAAAAAGAAAATTTTATGATTGTATGTTTCAACATAATACGTGGCATGTCTGCATCAGTATATGATCTAACGTTTCATATCATTCCCGAGACCCAAGCTTCCATTTATTGAAACATATATGGATGACTTGAAGTCAAAACATTCCGTACCTTTACGTGTAAAATATTCAGAAATATCCAAAAATGATCTTACTGGTTTAGCTTCATTATTTTGGATGCACCAATGAAATTCACGTCTTTTTAACGTCTTTTATCACGTCACGTCTTTTATAAGAATTAAGAGCTTATTATATTTGAAATTGATTACATTAAATATATGTTGTGCGTACCACTCCAGATCTGGCATATAAAAGTATAAAAAGATTTTATCCTTAATTTATCAAGGAATAATTCATGTTTTGTAAATGTATGATTTCTGTGCGATGAATAATTAATACCAGATGAAATCTTTGCTCTAGCCCGACATTCAAAAATTAAATTTTACAATTAAAAAGACTTTACTTGTAGTTTTAAAACTTTTCTTACGAAATTCTTTAACTTATTACGTAATTCGAATGTGTAATTTGAACTATGTATCTGGAGTCAATATTTAAAAAGTTTTAAATCTTGGCCTAAAAAATAACCGCCTTTTTGAAAAACATTGTATAGCTGTAAGTTCATAATAAATTTTATAATTCATGCCGTTTGCATTTAATATTAAGCATTTCAATTAAATAGCGTTTAAAAGACTGAAAATATCAATAGAACAACATTTACAAAGAAATACTTCTTTGCTAAATTAATTTGTTTTTATCTTGTAACAGACCATTTTTAATCCAAAAGCAGAGTAAGACATAAAACATTTATTTATTTATTTCTAAAATTTTATGTCTTTATATCAACTATTTGTAAGCCAAAATTTATCTTTCCGCTTTCACAAATGAGATTGTCGCTCTCTACGGGTTCGTGGATTAAGAGTGATTGACAAAAACACTCGAAGAAGAATCAAAACGCAATTTATTTGCTAGTTTTACATAGGAGAGTTCCAAAGACACGATTACATTCATTGAAAATCTGTAAGAAACTCGCTGAAACAATCAGCAGCAGAGCCTCCAGTCTAGAACGGTGAAGACAGCTTCATGACAAAGCACTAAAGTACTGCTCCCGACTCGGTTCGGTCGCATCTCTGAACTCAAAGCACCACTACTGAACTCAACATACTCAAAATATTTCCTCGATACACTGCTACTCCGCGTACAGGCAGGGTATTTGTTTATAGCTTTTGAACTGCCTTCGAGAACATTCTTCTGAAAACCTGTAAGAATTCGTTCTAAAATGTTCTCGCTCCGTCTATGGAATATCGCCAAATGGGTGATTTAGCGCCAAATCTGGCAACATTGCCTTTCCTTGCCACTATCTGGCCAAGGTATCTGGGTATTTCGTAGCAATATAGTTTTATTTTCAGTTATTTTCGATTAGTGAATCTGATGCCTATATTAACTTGGGGATTGGTTTATTCGATCAATTAAAAGACTTATTAATAAGAAAACTTTCTGAAAATTTTAATGCCGAGTTTAAATGATATTCTAAATTATAACTTCTTCCCAATTTTTCAGGTTGTAGAATCAGGTATAAATTTCATTAATTTGAAGAATTTTTAATATTGTGAATGCTGCCTTTAACCTAAAGGAAACTGATTATGACGGCTTGAAATTCATGTTTATTTGCACATAATGTTTTGGTATAGATATATGCTTCGAAGGCTCTGAAAGTTTCTATATTCAGAAGGCATTTTAATATTTGAAACGATTCTTAGACATGTTCATTTTTCTGATTTAAGTTATTAAAATAAGCAGAACAGTTCGGTTTGCGAAACAGAGTTATAAAAACTCCTGCATCCTAATACAGTGCTCCTAAACCACTAAATTAAAATAAAATAATTTGCAAGAACAATAATTCTTAGGCTTAAAATTGTTAATAATAGACACAACTACATTTTTCGAACGCATGAAATGTGAGAAATCAGCTCTTCTTTCTCCAATATCGAAACACAGGTCTTCCAGGATTGTAATCAACTCTCTTTCGTAGAAATGCAATACAATTTAGTTCAAATTTTTCGATTTTTTATATGTTAAGTATTGTGTTAAATACTGCGTATGTTTGTTAGATTTAATGAATTACAGTAGTTTTGCATTACGAACTTACATGAAAAGTACTCTTTCCTTTATTTTGTATTGGGAAAGGGATTGAATATTATTACTTTAAACCTTAGGGAGAAAATTCTTTCCGTTTATGAATATTTCAGATTATGAACTACACTCACGTTTGTGAAAATTGCAACACCAAGAAGGAATCGTCATAATTGAATGCAATTTAATACACAGTTGAGTGGTAGTGGTACAAATAAATGATTAAATGTTCAAAGCAAACAAACAAGAACAAGAGATCAGAATCAGTATTTTGTGTGACCACCACGCGCCGCAATAAGTGCTGCTACATTCCATATGTGTACGCGTACCCAAAGTTCGTCTGCAGACGCAACAGGACGAGGATCACGAGCAAGACGCCGACCAATGACATCCCACACATGTTCAATTGGCGACATATCCTGGGAACACGCAGGCCAAGGAAGAAGCAGCTG
>KK112313.1:719954-759785 GCA_000611955.2 Stegodyphus mimosarum
CTTTCGTCGACGAGGCATAAGTACAGATTGAGTTAACGTTTACCACTAGCAGATAACCACCGATAACCATACACGCCTCGCTACAGCCGTCTATTTATTCGGATCCATCAGCCGTTCAGAGGGCGCTGCTCAGCATACGCATGCGCTACGGATTTGCAATTCTAATCATTTGCATATCATGCGCTACTTTGCATTTCCTGAAAATTTCAGCTCACTCGCGTAAGTCCTTCATGGTGTTGCAATTTTCACAAACGTGAGTGTATATTCAGGAATGAATTATGCCCGTAAATCAAGGTTTCACAGCTTTGGTGTAGTTCCATCGTGTTCTGTGCATGTTCTTTGCAAACATCTTGAAGTAACTCCTTAAAGTCCTAAAGTCCTGATCTGGAACAGGGAGCTGAAATCAGCTATGTTCTGGTGTAGATACTATGATATACGTGGTATAATAACTGCACTTGGAAGGGATTTAAAATCCTCTTTTATTAAATCAATATTATTTACACTTCCCAACTCGGGAGGGATACAGAAAGTAAAAGACCACACTTGGGCCTAAATTAACAATCAGATAAATTTATACTAAAACTAAATAGAAATTTAATTAAACTTTGCTCACAGAGCTAATCGCTGAGTTGGCCTCTAACTAAATGGTGCGTAGCAAGAATTACTAATACTAGCGCACTTGGATTTATTTCAATAAGCAATCACGTAGTAAGCACTATGGCTTATAATTTTAGCTGCTAGCTGGTCAGGCGAGCGTCGAACAGAATGACCGTGATCCGAGACTAAAAGCTCTCTCACACTGACAGATTTCTACCTCTGGTTTAAATAGTACTTGGCTCCACTTCAAATTAGCATAACGCTGAGAACGCGCGCTTCGTCTGACGGGAAGTTGAAACTGAGAAGAGATAGAAAGATTTAAATTAAAATAAAACTTTGTTAGTTTAACTAAAACCTTACAAACTGTGCAACCCCAATATTGGCTGGAAACCCACTGGGGACATTCGAAGGTCTCCTATCCCTCTTATCTTACCACACAACCACTCGAAAACATTTTCTCTTCGCCAGTATTATAAGAGCCCCCATAATGCACAGACACTATATACTTAAAATATCCATGCTTTCTCCGGGATAACCATGCATTTAAGTTAATAATGCAAGTATAATATCCTGCCTGGTGTTTTGGTAAAATCGAAACATTGTTTTTCAATGAAGTACGAAAATGGATTCACTTTCTAACTCTACAAGTACTAACTCACTGCAAAATAAAACTAGCCAGCTCTCCTTCCTGAAAACACATAAATTTCAGTATAACTCTAGAGATAGCCACAAACCCTTTTCAATTTAAATATAACACAGAACACTTCTAAACACCTGGAAAAGATATATCCCACAAAGTAAGAAGTCAAAGCACGAGTTCAGACAAAATATTAATTCGATCTTATCGTTACAACACTCTTAAAATTAATTTCCCTACTACCCGCAAAGTTACCTAGGTTCGAATTGAAAAAAGAAAAATAACCATGTTTTCAGTAAGGATGGCATGAGTAACCTATATATAGTACACCACCAGATAAAAACTCAAATACACCATACAATAATAAATCATTTAAAAACATTTATTAAATTTTCCAGTAGTTTATAATTTTAGATAGCTGGCCAGACTACCCTTACAAAACATTACCTAAAAATTACTTATAATTTTCCATTTGACATTCTGAACAACGATCAATATTGTACCCAAATTATTAGTTATGTACTTTACCATAATTACACAATTTTCATTGAACACTAATCTCATTTTTAATAATTTTCGCGTCCTACCAAAATCATAATGAAACACCTTACAATTATTACATCTTTTTAAATAGTTACTCATGAATTTAAACTCACATCTGAGGCTAAATTTGAGAAACAAACAAATTCCTTCACCAATAACACATCAGTAATTTATCTTCTGACATTTAGTAATTAATTACATTACTTGATATAATGCTCAATACACATTAATTCAGCGTAAATTTCTTTTAAGAAACATTTATTTTCACTTAATTCAATTTAAGTAATAACTCAAGATAGGGACAGGGAAACGTGTACGGAGCACCAGAACTTCGTCAGTGACTTTTACAGGTATTGCTCCGCCGCACTACTGTACCCGCTGGACGTTCAGTTGGTCCGCATCGGATGATAGACTAGCAAGATTTACATAGAATGATTTACATCGCATCGGATGATTTACATAGAAACTTTACATCAATTCTATGACTTACGTATTGAATATACAATTACATAGTATACAATTATTACAAAGAAATTACCAATTAACAAAAGTTGGATTATAGCAGATTAGTATAACATAATTACTTTGAACATACATTATACATCGGACATTGTACATTGTACTTCATACAAACAATTAGTGTATCTAATTACACAGAAGAATTGTTTGTGCATCTCTTAGTACTTTGTCGTATTCCTAAGGCAGTTCATCTTGTAACACCTTTTTTTTTAGCTTGTTTCACACAATTGCATCAGCATTGAAGTCTTACATTATTTTTGTAAATTAATGTATCATAAATACAGCAAATACACATTAGAAAATTACATAATACTTACGTTTACATTAATATACCTAATTAAGTCGTATATTATTATTATTATTATTTAATTAATGATTTAATTATTACAAGATTTTTCTTTTACCTCCTCATCTCCTAATACAGTAAAAATTCATAATGAAAATATTTTGTAAAAATAATTCAAGCTATATTTAGCCTGTTTCAGACATTTGCAATATTTCTGAATTCTTAAATTATTTTTGTAAGTTATTGAATAAGAGGTATTTATACAGAAGAGATAATATCTTAACATATGTCTTCTCTTTTATATGAGAAAAGTTTCCTCATAATCAAAGAAACCTTTTGTTATAATTGTGGGATCGTTAGTAAGCATTTAATGTACTCAGGCGTAATTTGTGGCCTTTCTTTGCAGTGTAGCTGCAAGACAATTAAACATTTCAAAAATTTCACTTTCTCAGCTATAAATTAAGTAACAAGTAATAAACACAACAGAAAAAATACAATCACGGTTGGCGACAGATCATCAGTCGAAAGGCCTCGGGGAAGCTGCCTCACAATTTCTTTACACGTCGAATACTGTAAACAGTCGAAATCTTCATCTCTGTCAAAAAAAAAAGTCTGGTGGCTGCGCCCAAGATGTTAGCTTCGTCCCCTTTTTTTCCATAGCTCCCGCACCGTACTCTGTCTAGCAACCTATCATCAGAGTACATAACATCAGCTTTCCCTTTTGACGGCACATCAGGAAGTCCAGTTTAGACGAATGTCCACAAACTTCAATGTTCTCAATGAAGATAAGTGCAAGCCGTAGCTAACTTGAAATGACGACCTTCCCGCTTATAAATTTTCATCAGTAATCTGGATCTTCAGTCCCAGCATCCTGAATTATTTTCCAAACAGGAAAAAAAAATCAACGACGAAACCAAAACCAAAATGTCCTAGAATTGCTGGCCGGGGTAAACGTGGGATCTAGCCCCAGTTCTACTAACACGGCCGCCGGCAAATGTCACGATGAGAATCCGCAACGCACTCCGGCCGGTCCTCAAGCCACAGGGAACCGGTAAATAAACTTTTTTTCTCCCTCTTATATTTCTTTAGGAAAGAATCTGCCAAAATCTGGAAAATCTCCTACTCTTTCTCGAGCAACAACTTTTAAAACCTCAGTGATACTCAAAAAACGGACCGCCTCTGTATTCACTATTGGCTCAAAATATATATAAAAATATATATACCCAATCCAACACAAAACTGGAACACCTTCTAACCAACTAGAACAAAAGCAATAATTAACCTCCAAAATTCGAAGAAAGGCAGACCCCCTCTTTTTTAAAGTGACATACCCTTTCGCGCACAAGCAACAAGGAATGTTTTCAACCAATAATTCTGTTAAGTGCGACGCCCGTTAGAACTCTTCGCCTTCAGACGAGCAAAACACGTGTTCAGCCCGGAAATATATGGGAAGGAAAAGGAAACTGCCCTCGGCCTTTGATTCTAAAGTGGCCGTTTCGTGAGAAACGGAAAAATCACCCGCCTTTAGCTGTACAAGACTTTCTACTTGCTAAATAAGAGTTTTACCCTATTCAAACAAAAAAAATGAGTTAAACAATAACATATTAAAAAAATTCATTCTCAAATATTAACATTATAAATTTACTATTCACTGTAAATTAATATATTTACTAAGCACTGTAAATTAACATATTCACTAAGCACTGTAAAATAATACATAACAGTTCTACACAACACCCTGATATCTAATAGAAATCAAAATTTAAATATGTAGCAAAATTATAATTTGGTCATACAGCAGATCAGGAGTATATGATCGTATTACGAACAAAGTTTAAAACCTCATGTATAAAAAATTTTTTAAATTATAAAAACTCATGGCAAAATGTAAATTATGGCTGGTGAAAAACTGTGCCATGCGTAATGTGTAGCAAAATGTAGTAGTAACTTAGGGGGGAAATGCATTACCCAAGGTGTCCGTTGCCAAATAAATAAAAAAGTCAAAATACAAGATATCTATCAGCAAACAGTTCAAACATACTCAGCACTACTAAATGATGATCTGTAGAATATACTAAAACGAAAGAGCAAAATGTCTCATACAACCACTAAAGACATACACGTAAAATTCTATGCTTAGCTAAATCAAACACGTATTCGCGATACACTACGAGTTAATTATGTATCCGATCCCCATATCACCTCCATACGATTATGCAGTTTCTGTGGAATTAGGCTGTTATGAACTCGCAAATATATAACTTCAAGAGCACTGTTATGCATGTCGTTTTACTTTTGCGCAGTCTAATATACTATTGTCATGCAACTTAAATTGTATATTCGTGTGCGTATATCAGCTTCTGTAATGCTGCAATAGGAGAATATTTAATTTTTACTCTTAACAGTACTGCTCCAGTGTCTTATAACTTGATTTTCTCTCCCTACTATGAACGCCTCGTACTATTATTGTACAGCATTACTGTACAGAAGACAGCATTATTGTACAGAAGTAGCATTGAATATTCGCAGCATTTTTGTAAAGAAGGGCGGAAGAATTATAACTGTATCGCTAAAGGCAAATTCCTAGTGTCCTATATTGTTTAAAAGTAAATTCTTTTAAACATATAATCTTTTCCAATATAAAGTAGCTTCAATTTCTTTTTTCGAAATTATATAAATCTTCTATTCTTCCCAAAACTTTACATTCACAAGGATTCAATCTCATGCCTTGCCAAATTTATCACCCTTTTTATTCCCTTGTACGGAGTAAAGGAAGTAGTATAAGATGAAATATTTCGGGTATTGTATTTAAACGGAAATAGCCATTTTGACCATTCCTGAATTCGCTTGGATGATTTTATGGGTGATGTCTGCCCCTACGGAGAGAATAACGGACTCTTTTTTTTCAAAATGTATTATAAAACGGATTCAGAAGGGAGTTTTTTTTCCGTGACTTCTATATGTACACTGTGCAAAAAGAAAACAATGGAACACTTCTATATCTCCCGTTCTACTTAGCCGATTGATGAAATTCAACATGCGTTTTTCATGTCTCGAAAGCGCAACTTATTATTATATATATTAGATTTATATAAAGGATTGTTCTAATGTAGGTATTTTGACACAAAATCAGACTTTTCCTGTAATGATATGCCAATTTTTTCTCATATTTCGATACTACGACATAAATTATGCCAAATTGACAAGTTTTGTAAAAATCGCGGGAGTAGTTTTTAAAAAATTAACTCTGTAAATTTTAGCTCCTCAGTGTTAATTGAATTTGGTATATACTTATCAATACATACCAAATTCTTTAATATTTCTTTTTTTGTTAAACTTTTTTGATTTTTCCTTTCATATTTTGAAATTTAGGTTCATTTCCAATAATATTTTCTCATTTTTACTTCCTTGTACGAAATAAAAAGGAAGTATCATGATCGCAAAAAATTTCAGGTATCATATTTCAACGAAAATATCCATTTCGACAAGTATCGAATGCAATTTAATGATGTTTTTGCGTGATATCTAAACTTAAGGACAGAGTAAAGGACTCTTTTTCCCACAAAAAATTATAAAACTGATTTAAAGAGGATTCTGAAGAGATTTTTTCGTGGCGTCTGTGCGTACGTACGTATGTATGTATACGCTGAAATTTTGCATATAGAACTGTTATTACATGAAGATGTGCACCTCCTATTTTGGTTGCTAATCGGCCGCACCAAAAGTATATAAATATATGTATATATATATCCACTCTGTTACTCGGCTCAGTGAGCTCAGATTTTTTATTCTCATATGTTGATAAATTGTGCATTTTTTCCTTTAAAAATGATTGAATTGTGTTGTTCTTATCTTCCGGTTAAGGTTTATATGCCTTTAATAAAGCTGCATGCAAAATTCGTAGAATTATCAACAATTTAAAAGTTGTTTAAGTGCGGTTAAGCCTGATCATTTTTCACATGGCAGCCATATTTGTTTACATTTGAAACTTAGGAGAATAGTGGATTTGTTGCCAATCTAGAGAAACTAAGCTTCGCAACAGAAAATATAATGCCTTCTTTTATTATTGCGAATTGAAATCATGCTTAATCCATTCTAATAAAATTTATTCGAGGAAAGAATTTCTTAAGATTTACTTCATAATTTTGAATATAGATATTTTGAGTTTTTATGTATTTTTGCCTTGTCGCGAAGTGAGAACTGAACCAATTGAATGAGAAATATTGAATCGTCTGAGAAAAACTGTTTCTTTTTTTGTTTGTTTGTTTAATTTCTTTTATACATCGTATTAGATTTATTATACTATTTGAATAGAACGATTAGATAATTCTTCAGATGATATGCAAAATTTTTGTGCATTCTGTGTTACAAAATGAATGGGATGTAACACTGTTAAGTGAACCTAACGCCTGAGTGTCGCTATGGTAAACAAATATAGTGAATTTTAAAAAGTGCTTTTATTCAATTGTGGTTTTTGGACTTTCGACCAAATAGATTTAATTCAATGTAATAAGTTTAAATAAAATGCAAATTGCGTGTAATTTAATATTCCGTACAAGGAAGTCATATGGTTGTACACATCAGCTTTTTTCTTCTACATAACCTCTCTGTCACTTTCTTCTCTATGGATAGCGATATTTTCTGGATTTCGAACAATGCTGCAGATTTCGCCATCCATTAGTTGACTGATTACTATAACACTGTAATCGCAATGGAACATTTATGTTATATTAACTTCATTTATTGCCACAAAGTAGTCATGTGGTGTGCACTACAGATTTTTTATAACTATGAATAATAACTATTAATAATTATGTTGATCCTTAATTACGAAATCTTTGAAAATATATTAGTATTTTGTTCTAGTTAAAGAATTAACCTTACTTGCTAAAGAATTAACTTTAACAAGTTATGATTAATTCTTTACCTAGACGTCTTAACGTTTTAACTTTTAATTTTTTTTGTCTAGATTCTCAGTAAAAAGTTTTATTCTTTTCAGGGTCTAAGTGCAATACTTTGCCGTTGCCGCCTTTCAGTCGCCATCCTGTAGTATCAATGGAGGGTTTGTCAGCAGGTAGTTCCTTTGAATTCAATCCTCCAGCTTCTGTTCCACAACAACCCTCTATAGAAAGTACTGATTCCCGAATCTACCTCACCTCCTCAGAAGTAAGTCACAATGTACAAAGCTTTGAACGCGTAACTTGAGCAGCTATGCTGCGATATGTATGAAATCTTTTTCTTAAACCTTTTGTAATCTGAATATAATATCCAACTTTATTAGGAAATAATTATCTTTTCTAATATTGATTTTATGAGATCAAATTCCTTTTCAATCAGATAGTGTATGAAACAAAGTTTAATAAACGGTAAACTCAGAACTTTTAATGCTATGAAATGAAATTGTATTATAAGCGAAAAACTTAAAGAAACCATCGACTCAGGAATTTTTTATGAACATAGGGAGAGAGATACAGTGTCTCCTCTTGATCAGTATTCATTTGACACTTTAATGGAATTTTTTTGATACGTATATAACTGAAACGTTTAAAAAGCAAAACTGCAGTTGAAAATTTTAAATGTTTTCTCATTTGGCTACAAAATATTTGTATAGAAAACGTTATCATGGAGAACATAATTATTCTTGTAATAAACGCAATGAAAGTGTTCAGTCCTCATATACTTAACTACATTCAATCAAAAAAATAAATAACTAGGAATGTTTTGATATCCATAAGTTTTCGAGTGAATGAAACCGCTGAACGCTGGTATTTTGACTCGATTTCAAATTCCAGAGAACTGCCTGCATGATTTTTTTTCTGATTTTACGTTTATGTAACCTAAATACCAGATAATAACTCTCAGAAAATCCTCCTAGAATACTTCTCTGACTTATGCAGACAGCCCTTGCATCTATCGCCTTAATCAACGATAGATAATATTATCAATATTATCTATCGTTGCCAAACAATCAGCCAATTGCGTTTATAGATTCAAGACCATTTTTTCAGTTATATCATTCATGACATTTTAATTATATTTATGCTAATAACAAAACTGAGTAAAACTTCTCAAATGACAACTTTTACGTGATTCATTAGCCTGTATTCTAAACTGTCTAGAAAGTTTAAGACATTTATTCTTCCAAACTTTATCCTATTTAATATATTTGGTAGCATTACAGCTGTATACAAGATTGTGATTATAAATAACCGGAAAATTTAAACATTTTTTCATAATTAATTGATGCATTTTAGTTTTTTGAAAGCGAAATAATTTCTTTTAACCAGGTCAGATAGACATGTCTACATTGATTCTAATTTTACTTGTAAATTTATTTACAAAATTAAACAAAGGTCAGTTTCAGGTTAGTCTAGTGCTTAGCCTTAGTGAAAAGGAAATTCGAAGAATCATAAATTAACCCCTAATATAAAATAACGCAAAAGTCCAAGCCAGGCTGATTTTATTTATGGTTACGTTCTACCAATTCGTGGATTTGGAGTGACTGATGACAACACTTGATGAAGAATCAAAGCACAATTTATTCTTCATTATTACACAGGACAGTTCCGAATAATAACCGTTATAATCGTCAAAAAACTACGACAAACGCGCTGAAAGAATCAGCAACACAGCCTTCAGGCTATCAGGTTATAACGATGATGACAGCTTCACGGCAAAATACTAAAGCACAACTCCCGACTCGGTCGGTCGCTCTCGGGCTATCTCGAGACACTTCGACTACTCGTAACTTCTGAACTCGAGACACTTCGACTACTCGTAACTTCAACATAGTCTCAAGGTACTCTCCTAGTCCGCGTGTAGGCAGGGTACATACAGCTTTTGAAATGCCTTGGAGAACCACAGCTGGGCATTTGGTAACGCTATTTATACACATGACTTTCATATTTGCATGTAACTGGCTTGTAACTTTCACTGAATATATAGTTTCGTTTGTCACATTCAGTACTCAAATTATGAAATTAATACTTTACAAATATATGCTATTTTCAAACTAAAATTTTATTAAGTATAAATGAGAGAACAAAGAAAAATTTTAATAATCATAACCACAGTTCCATTAGCCAATAAAATGTTTTCAAGCAGGGTTACGAAAGTTGATACCTGACTCTAGAAATATCGAAATATCCTTTTACTTCTGATAGCTGGAAGCATGGCTTACTGCACAAATTTCAAAGTACCGTAATACCTCTTAAATGTAGTATATTAAAATGCCTGTACAATATAATGGTTTCACATATAATTGCATTTGAGAGACAGAAGATACGAAAGGTAATATGTTAACTAAAGTTTTACATCAAAATATAGTTCTCAGTATATTTAATTAATGTGTGGATATTTGAAGTTAGATTACTTTCTAAAATATTTGTTTCAAACATCGAACTGTTTGAAAGTACGTTACGACTAAATAATTCATGCAGCAGCGCAAAGAGATATCATCTTCAGAAACAAGTTTCTTAGTATCTACTAAGGAATGGGAGCATTGATTAATTTAAAGATATTTAAGCGAATAACCGTTGTTTTTTATTTTACGCTTTTTAAGTTTTCTTTATTTAATTTATATAAATGTTTCATTACGAATAATCATTTTCTTACAATTATTAATTTTATGTATGTTCCATGCAGTTTTTTTACTTCTTTGTACGAAGTAAAAGAAGTATTGTTATCACGAAAAATTCCGGGTCCCATATTTCAACGAAAATATCCATTTTGACAGCTATTGAATGCAAATTAACGATGCTTTTTTGTGACATCTGTAAGCAAAGACAGAATAAAGGACTCTTTTTCCCCAAACGAATTATAAAACCAATTTAAAATGGATTCAGAAGAGAGTTTTCACGGCGTCTGTAAGTAAGTATGTGCGTACATACGTATGTATGTATCTCGCATAACTCAAAAACGAATAGCCTCAGAACGTTGAAATTTTGTATATAGGACTGCTATAGCATGTGGTTGTGCCCTACCTTTTTGGTTGCAATTGACCGCACCAAACGTATATATATATATACGCACTCTGTTACTCGGCTCAGAGCGCTCAGTTTTTTTATTCTTATCTGTTGGTAAATTGTGAATTTTTTGCTTTAAAAATGATTGAATTTTGTTGATCTTATCTTCCAGTAACTTTTTATGCCTTTAGTTAATCTGCATGCAATAGTTGCAGAATTATCAACAATTCAAAAGTTTTTTAAGTGCGGCTAAACCCTATTTTTTTTACCATAGCAGCCATATTTGTTCATATTTGAAACTTAGCAGACTAGTAAATTAAGTATTTCTGCACATTCAGTGTCTTTTTGCCGAGTGGGAGCAAAAGGAAACTTCAAAAAACTAGTTTTGTGCGCTGAAAATTCTGCCTCCTTCCGTGCTGGCCGAATTGCTTATTTTTGCCTAAAAACTGTAATTTCAATTGTAAAAAATTGTTTTTTAATTGTTTTAAGTGTATTTGGTGTTTTATGTTTTCTATATCTTTGAAATTTTAATGACAATATTTTGAGTTTTTATGTATTTTTGCCTTGCCGCGAAGTAAGAACTGAATTAATTGAATGAGAAATATATCTCTAATGAAATTCTAGGAAATATGTTTGAATGAAATGCAGGAAAAGATGCGCATAATTAATATTCCGTACAAGAAAGTTATGTGGTGTGCACATGAGCGTTTACGAAGAAAAAGGAACGAAGTAAAGGAAGCATTTTAATCGCGAAAACTTTCGGGTGTCATACTTCAGCGAAAATATCCATTTCATACGCTCTCAAAACCATTTAAACTATGTTTTTGCGAGGCATGTATACGTACGAACAGCATAAAGAACTGCTTTCTCAAAAAATGATTGCAACAGGTATTAAAATGGATTAAGAGCAGATTTCCTTCTTGACGCACATACGTATGAATGTATTTCTCATAACTCAAGAATGAATAGCCGTAGAACGTTGAAATTATGTACATATGAGTGCTATAACATGTAGTTGTGCACCTTCCTTTTTCGTTGCAGTCGGCTGCTGCTCTAATCGTGTATATATATATATATATATATTTTATTCTTAAATGTTGGTTAAATGTGCATTTTTTGCTTTAGAAATGATTTAATTAAGTTTCTATGTTCCGGTTAAGGTTTTTATGCCCTTAGGTAATCTGCATGCAATAGTTGTAGAATTATCAACAATTTCAAAGTGGCTAGGTAAACCTAACGAACGCCATTTGTTTACATTTGAAACTGAGTAGAATAACGAATTAAGTCAGTTTCTGCACCTTCAATGTCTTTTAGCCTTGTGGGACCAAAAGTAAACTTTCAGCTTTGTCCACCGAAGATTCCGCTTTCTTGCCCACTGGCTGAATTGCTTGTTTTTGCGTAGAAACTAATTTTAGTTTTAAAAAGTTTTTGTTTTAACTGTATATGACGTTTTACGTTTTTATGTATTTTAAAATTTTTAATGAAGATGTTTTGAGTTTTGATGCTTTATGTTTTGCGTTGCCGCAAGGTAAGAACTGCATTGATTGAATGAAGAATATAACTCTAATGAAATTCGAGATAATAAGTTTAAATGAAATGCAGAAAAACATGTGTATAATTTAATAGAAGCATTTAATTCTGATTTGAAGAATTTGGAATAGTTTTGGAAGCAACTAGTACATTCCGCCATAAATTGCTGTTTTTCGCCTTTTCCGGAAATTATTATTTAGCATATAAGAAATGCAAAATTTACTCTACTACTACTTAGCAAAAGTTAAATTGAAATTAAAAAATGCTTGGTATGAAAAAATAATATGCTTTTTTGCCCCTTTTATTATTCCAAAGGCGTAATTTGTGCAGAAGGATTATTAATTTTGTTTTGGTATTTTGCGTTGATTCACTGAAAGCGTTGTGTCACTTTTCAAATTCTTGCCACCAATTAGTATCGTCCAGTATTACATTTAAAGAGATTAATAATGAAGAATATGCGTAAATATATGTATGTTTCTTTCACTGTGATAAAACAACAGTACTTAGAGCCATCCAATTTTGAATGACATAATCCTCCTGCGAATATGGGCATCTGTAAGCCCAGATTTGAAATTTTGAATTTGTTTTATTATCTATCGATTTCGTATTTTGTAAAAGTTTAACTAATTTTTGATTAACAAACTGAAGGATTTCAAAGCGAGCAGCGGCAATGTTGTACAGAAAAAACATTTTTTCCCCAGCGCGTGAGACTGTGTAGCGGAAATTCTAAAGATATGCTCATTTTAAAATTATTTTGCGATATTTCTGTTGAACTGAATTTCATGTTTTAAGTGCGAAGAACATGATATTTAATAAGTGAAGGTTACCTCCAAAATGCTAAACAAGCGCCCCTTTGGGCGTAATGTAAAATCTGAAAGCTTTCAGATTTTTCTTTCTTTATTTATTTTTTGTGCAGAGTGTCTGTTTTCTGAGCCATGCTGCCTGGAAAAAATATCAAACAGGTACCAATACTTTGCCTTTTTAAGCGTTCTTCCATTTAAGCATTAGAATTCTCAGTTATTTGAAGTCCCTACCTTTAACATCCCACCCAAACATACACCCTTCTTTTGTTGATAAAATTGGAAATCAATCAGGTTTCGCAGTAATAACTGCATACGCTGGTTTGCAACGTCAAGCGCTATGTACGCCAAGTGTTTCACTGTCCAGCGTATGCATATCGATATTACCCAAAAGCCTGACATGTATCAAAATGTATTACAATTTCGGAAGGGATGAAATTTCAGTTTCTTGATTTCTACTTTCATATCTGTTTAGACAATCATTTCTTGACTTTATTTTAAAAAGAAAAAGGAAATCTAAATTTCCAGATCGTCAAAGCACGTGTAGAAATTTTAACTGCTGACTTCATGTTAAAACAGTAAAGCCACATTTACAGGCGTTGCACAAAATTGGGAAAGTTTCTAGTATTTCATTAATCATGCATAATTATGCGATGTGCATAAAACGTGACTGGTTAAAAAGCAAAGTAAATCAAATTCTATAAATATTTTTCCGCATCCCAACTTATTTTGGGATGCGGAACTACACATAATAGGTTTTGTGCTAATGTTTTAGTTTTAACTTAACCATTTCTTTTTTTTCTTCTCAGCCTCGCACCTCCTTTCGTAAGAAAATGCACTTTTATTCAGGAATAAACTCAACATTTAATCTGCAGATTTCAAATTCGTCAGGCCTAACGCGGTGCGCTCTTTAGCGAGAAAATTGTATATTTTATTTTTATTAGTAAAGCTTTTTGTTTTGTTCTATGAAGTATACTAAGATCATTTAATTTTTCTGAGCTTGGTTTCTTAAGCTGTACTTATTTTCAAACATATATACTTTTTATCACTTAACATTTAAAATTTTCTTTCTTGAAAAATTTCATTAAGCAAAAGGGTAGTTTCGTTTACTTAACGATACATGTAACTTTGCAACTACAATAACCCTTAAACTTTTTTTTCCGCTAGTAACACCGTAAACAAAATCATGCTTATGTGTTCTACATCTGTCGCTAAAACTTGACGTATACATTCTCATTCTTAATCTTCTCAAACAGTGAAAACACGTACTACTACTATATATGTGTTGAAATTAAAATTAACTTTGACAAATATCAGAATGTTTCAATTGGAGAAGAAAAAATAATAAAAGCTAAAGGAAACTTTGTATAGAACCTACTATATAAAAGCTAAATTCTGACTCCTTAAAGACATGTTAGATGACTTATCAGCCCGCTCCATATATTCCAGTTAAATAAACCTATCTCGGGAGAGTTTTAAAAAACCCTTTTTATTAAATATTCATCTTAAAATTACATTCACCTGCAAGATGCAATTAGCACAGATGATAGTATTAGCCCCAACGACTTAGGCAAGATGGTTATTCTTCCCTCCACCTTTGCGAACAGTCCCGCTATCTGCATGAACACACACAAGACACTTTCGCCTACGTACGCGCTTATGGTAGACCTGACTTATTTGTAAATGGACAGCGTGTTTTTTTAATGAGAATAATTTTCAAGAAAGAATTTTATCTGCTCCTAAAACCACATTGACCGCTTTTTTTCCAGCTTTGCCAGACATACTTTTGCGAAAAGTTTATTGTATTCCCAATTTCCCCGTTATTATACATGGAACAGTTCAAAACACGAATGGCAACGTCGCGTTCAAGGTACACTTGTTGTAAATTGGCCAAGGATTAAATCATCGGACGCTCTTGGTCGTGTCTACACCGCCCATGTAATTTTGAATGTTTTTGCCTGCGCATTTTATTTCATCATGTTCGAAGTCCAACTAGCTTTAAAGACCTTAAAATTGTTAATAGTCTAGAATGTCGAACTTATAGAGAAGCATGTGAAGCTCAGGGTCTGTTAGAGAATGATAACCGTTTGAATGAAACTGTGAAAGAATCTGTACAATGTTAATCCCGAGATAAAATCAGGAAACTTTACGCAACCCTTATATCATCTTGTGGCCTGTTTAGCCCTCAAGCTTTATGGTATAAGTACAAGAATGACATGGTGAAAGATATTTTGTAGCAACTGCAGCCAGTACATGCACATATGACTTTTAATGAACACATCTATAACGAAACACTGATTCTAATTGAAAACAAGGTTTTCACAATGGTGGGGAAGAAGCTTCAAGACTTTGGAATGCTTAGTCGACGACGATCAGACGAAAATTACTATAACGATGAAATTGCTCGAGAATTAGACTACACTTTCATTGCATTGCAGCAGCAAGTGACAGTATTGGTCCCTCAGTTACTTCCAGAACAAAGTCACGTGTTACATCAGGTGTTACGTAAAATAGAATTCGGGAATGGTGCCCTTTTCTTTCTCGACTCTCCTGGAGAAACCGGGAAAACGTTTTTGCTAAATTGATTATTAATGTCCATCAGAAAAGACCAGAAAATAGCGGTTGCTGTGGCTTCTGATATAGCTTCTGCACTATTGAACGACAGCCGTACTGCATTTTCCGCTTTAAAATTGCCGTTGAATTTTGAGCAGGAAGATTCGCCCATCTGCAATTTCAGTAAAAATTGCTCTCGAAGTAGGATGCTACGACAATGTAAGGTTTTAGTGTGGGATAAAAGTACGATGTTTCACAAAAAAACTATAGAAGTGCTAACCCGAACTCTTCAGGATTTGAGAGACAGTACATATATTGTGGGAGGAATGGTAGTTTTATTGGCTGGTGATTTCCGACAAACTTTGCCGGTAATCCAGAGAGGTACACCTGCAGATGAAATCAAAGCCTGTCTCAAATCATCAAGTATATGTAAAGTTGAAAAATTCAGTCTTAAAACAAGTATAAAAGTGCATCTTCATAATGATGTAGATTCAGGGAATTATGCAGAGACACTATTGAAAATTGGCGATGGATGTTTGGAAACAGATGCTGAAGGCTGTATTTTACTTTCAGAGGAATGTTGTAATTTGGTAGAAAACGATGTGGAGCTTATTGCTAAAGTTTACCCGCACTTGCGAAAAAATTTAAAAATTTTGATCACTGGTTATGTGCAAGAGCAATTCCAGCTCCGACAAATGAAATCGTAAACAAAATCAACATTGACATTTTGAAAGAGGTGCAGGGAGAAATAAAAGAGTATTTTCAATAGATAAATCATGGATACAGAACAAAACACTTCATATCTTGCTGAGTTTTTAAATTCACTAGAGCTATTAGATATCCTCACATAAACTCCAATTGAAACTAATTGTACCGGTTATGCGTATGCGAAATATAGATGCACCTCGATGGTGTAATGGAACGAGGCTTCAGATCACACAATTAGGGCAAAATATAATCGGTGCCAATATTTTAACAGGTGTAGGAAAAGGGGAAAGTGTTATCATACCTCAAATCCCAATAATCCCCACTGATCTACCATTTCACTTTAAAAGACGGCAGTTTACAATCCAACTTAGTTTTGCTGTTAGTATTAACAAAGCTCAAAGGCAAACATTACAGGTAGCAGAGGTGCATTTGGAAAAGTCATGCTTTTCCCATGGTCAACTATATGTTGCCCGTTCACGTGTATCGAAAGCCAGGAATTTATACGTATTAGCGCCGAATGGAAAACATATAATATAGTATACAGAAGCATCCTAGAATAGTACAATTATTCGTGCTCTTCTGAAACAGAATTAATGTTTTTAACGTTTTGTTAATACTTTAAACTTTTTGAAATCTTGGTAATGAAAATTATTTATTTTTGCAGTGAGATATCTTAATAAAGCATGTTTTTCAGTTTTTAAAATTATAGTTTATTTTAGAATTTTTTTAGTAAAGCAAAAAAATAAAATAAGATAAGAAACATAAGATTGCAGTGTTTGATATATCCAAATCGGATTTTAAAAATTATGCAGAATAGCCTCTTAACGACATCAATATGGATTTCTTTTTATCTCAGAAGGGCGGTATTTACTGAAATTAACGCGGAGTGTATTTTTAACTTTAAAAATAAGTAATAGTAACTAAACTTTTATCCTGATTATCCTGGTCAGGCAATAAGAAAAAAATTAAATTATTTTATTTTTATTTCAATAGTCTTTCAAACTTATTTAAAGACATCAACGCGAGCGAAGCCGGGAGTAAAAGCTAGTATGTTAATAAATTTAACACCCTACAAAGTGTTAAACCAGAGATGGCCAACCCGTGTCACGCGTGCCTCAGTGTGACATGGCGGAGTTTTAACAGTGTGTGGAGACATTAGGAATTTTTGAAGCAGGAGTCATGAAAAATTATCACTGCCCTCGCCAGGACTCGAACCACGGACCTCTCGAATACGCGACGAGCGTGCTGACCACTACACCACAAAGGCATGCTGCGAAGGCGGGAGAAATACCTTATAAGTGGCACGCGAAGACTTACCAGAATAAAAGATTCGAAAACATAATATCATCTGTATCAATTTCGTCGATAGATACACACGTAAACACATTAGAATAACTATAAAAACTTAACTTCTCTTCAAGATGTTAATTGTTACCCAAATGAAATCCAGATCGAAATTATTGACCTACAGCGGCATACTACACTGAAAAGCAAAAGTAAGGAAGTTATTTCAAATGCAAGTGATCCAAATTATATTTAATTTTGGAAATTTGTACCAACAAGCAATTTTCCAAATTTACACCATTTGGCTGTCAGATATTGTTATAGCTTTGGATCAACATACGTTTGCGAACAAATGTTTTCTATTATGAACATAATAACATCAAAATATCGTTCAAGATTAATAAATAATATGCACCTAAAACATCCAATTTTTGTTGGCCTCAAGAATGAAGACTTGGTAAAAAAACCTACATATTCAAAAACCACATTAATTAAGTACTGGTTGTTTAATAGTTATTAAGAATTAAATGTTTCACATTATTCATTTTATTTTATACATATCCTAATTGACGGAACCTTTAAAAATGGTTTTTAACAATAAAACTCTAGTTTGTAAGTTTTTTATTTATTAGTCCAAAGGGGCTTTGTCCCTGAAGGGCTATTGTTTTCGTTTTGCGATTTTCAAGTGTCCACTACTCAGATTTACACAAAAAATGTGCTGTTTGCGTAAAAATCCCATAATTAGCATATAAATAATATTTCTTTTCACCTTTTTTAGTATACTGGAAAAGTTGAAAGTGGCACGTATAAATTTTTCTTTTCAGATAGTGATACTCTTCCTAAAAAGGCTACCCAGCCCTGTATTAAACGAATGTTAATATTTTAATCACATTTTGTTTAGATGTAATTTATCATGTTCATGTTCATGTAGAAGTGCAAAGGGACACCCAATCTTTCCTATGAGTAAATGGGTATAGTCTAGTTGCACTTCCACTATTTATTAAAATTTAGGACATATGAGTTACATAATACGCAATTAAGAACATATGAATAAAGAGATTACACGAAATGTTAACAGTTGGTGTTATTGCACTTACATGCTTTGGATACATATCTCAGTACTTTTTATAGTACTCAGAATATTTAATACTAATGTTGCTTACACTAAAATTTTGTAAAAACATAATTTAGCGTATAACAATGAATTATATAATACATGGATGATAATAATGTAAATTATCTGTGTGATAGCTCGCAACTGAAGAAGTATCAATATAATTCTGGCCGATTTTGTTTCTCCAGCTTGTCGCAATCTCACATTTTACTCGCCATTAAATATTTTGCTTCAGAAACTTACTGAAGATAACATGCGAGGCATTACAAAACAGCGCGAGACTAATGAAACATTTTATAGCGATTACAACGGATTTATTTAGGGTTATTCTTAAACGTTTCGTTAGATATTCAGACAAATACGAAGCATTGTTTAGTCTTCAGTTGGAGTGTGAGAATAGCGAAATAGCTACTTAACTACAATTATTATGTCAACAATCAGTTGCATGTAGCGTTAAATGAGAAGCACTGAGTTATACATTTTCGAATGACATCATTCCTCAGATTTACCTTTCTTTATTTATTTTTCGTCAGATTTATCTCATCTTTAAATAAAAATTGTAAGAAGTTTTAATGAAATGTACAAACAAAATTAGTTAGCACCCCCAGAAAATAAATCTCAATGCGGTGATAAGAAATGCCTATAAATACTTTCAAATTAATTTTCTTTTCAAAGTCCAGTCTGTTGCATTATCATTTAACATCGCATTTTCAAAATGTGTTTCTTCCAAAATTGAACTTATTATTATAATTATTTGAGCATACTTATTGATGCGGGTGGAAACCATTTTCTCAGAAGCTGTTATAAAATGTTTAGCCTTGGTACATAACCTAATTTCTATTTATTTTATTTTAGCAATTGTGTATAAAACAATTAAATCACAAACATTTAAAATATTGAATGCCATTTCATTAGTCCGGTACAAATGTCTATGATGTCGGGTAATAAATCTCCAAAAATATTTTTTTCTTTAATACGAACAAACAAAACGTGCCACTCATATGCTGGAATGAAATAATTTATCTATATAAGCAAATAATTAACATTTTTCGTTTCGTAGGCCAAAAGAAATTTTAGAAAAGTTTGTAGGCCAAAAGAAAACGAAAAAATGTCATTTTTTTTTCAAAAGGCTCACAAGCCATATTAAACGTTAAAGTAATATTTCCTTAGAGGAAAAGGTGCAGTTTTTATCTTCTGATGCAGGTAAGTCTCAAAATTTTATGACTTAATAAAATCTGATATGGATACCACATGACTTCCTTGTGCGTCCAACTGAATTACATATATTTTTTGCTGCTTTTAAAAATTTGCTCCAATTGTTCTAACTTAATTAGCCGATCTCCCAAGGCAAGTTGAAAATAGCATCATAAATTGCAAATTTTGAAATTAAATATCTTGTTTCCTTTTTGTCAAACGGGAGTCAAACTGCTTCTAGATAATTTTATTTTTTAGAGCGAGTATCCAGTTTTCCCAAGTATAAGAACGGGAAAGTCACATTAAAAATTAGATTTCGTTATTTGTCGAAAATTAATTATTTTTTTAATTTGACGCTGCCAAAACACGAATATTTTCATTATTTAAAATATTTCTGTAATTGGAAGTATATGACTACGACCAACGATTGTGAGAACAAAGGCCGGGTTAAGACTTTCAGGCCGGGTAAGGAGATGGGCATATATATACGCTTGGTTCCGGCTATTGCTTTAAAAAGGAAAATGCAGAACCTACAAAGACTACTATTTTTCCATTGTGTGTTTAAGTTTTCTTAGTAGAGCAGGCTGCTTAATACTAAAGAACCGCATAAAAGGTGCATCATCAACTGGCAGCGCATATGTCACGCCTTTGTGAGTGGGCATGCTATTATGTACTGGTCTCGAGTACCAGCCTCGTTGCATACACATAAGTCAGATGAGACAAGTACCCTTTTGCAGAAACACTCTGGGAAGGGAAATCTTGCTATAAAGGGTGCCGAGATAAGTCGATCAGCAGAAACTTTGTGGTAAAATATATGGGCCCTTCTACCTTGAGGAGCTGCAACCGATTCCTCTTGTCGTGGTTTTAATGCCTTCTCCCATATCTGTGTAAGACAAATTTCAACAAATCATTCGCATTCTGCAATCGATAAAATCACTTAACATTGCTAGTTCGACATCGAAATTTCAGCGAGCGTGATATCTATGTGACATTTTCTTCTTTTTTCGTAACATAAGGTAAATACGGGCTAGATTATTTTCGAATATGAAGTGCACCAATTTCCATCAGATACCTTGTCAGGACTGTGTGTTCTGTGCATCATTTTAGGAAACATAGTAAAGTCTATAATAGGGTTCTTATCCTCAAGTTTTAAGTCCTGAACTGGAACAGTGAGCGGATAATACGCTATGTTCTGGTGTAGATCCTGTATTGGCGAATAACTGCACTTGAAAGGGATTTGAAATCCTCTTTTATTAAATCACTATTATTTACACACTTCCGAACTCGGGAGAGATACAGAAAGTAAAAGATCGCACTTGGGTCGAACTTAACAATCAAATAAATTTAAATACTAAACCTAAACTAGAAATGTAATTCAACTTTGCTTCGCAGAGCAATTCGCGGAAGTTGGCCTCTACCTGAAAGGGTGCGTAGCAAGATATACTAATACTAGCGCACTTCAAATTGTTTCACAATGCAATCACGTAGTAAGCACTATGGCTTATAAATTTTAGCTGCTAGCTGGTCAGGCGAACGTGGAGCAGAGTGACCGTGATCTGAGACTAAGCTCTCTCACACTGAGAGGTTTCTACCTCTGGCTTAAATAGTATTTGGCTGTACTTCAAAATTAGCATAAGCTGAAAACGCGCGCTTCTTCTGACGGGAAGTTGAAACAGAGAGGAGATAGAAAGATTTAAATTAAAATAAAACTTGGTTAGTTTAACTAAAACCTTACAACCTTTTGATGAAAACATTCTTTTGTTAGGCATGTAGCCCTTATGTGTTTTCTGTTTCCGCCTGATCGATATAACGGTTAATGCTTACTGTCATACCGATGCGCCCGGATTCGAATCCCAGTGGATGTGTGTAAGTAAAAGATGTTAGTGAGGTATGGAGTACTAAAAATACTGGCGAGCTAAAAATCTTCTAGTATGGTTTGGTGGTAGGGAAATGGGGATTAAGACTCTCTGAGCGTCCTTCGGGAGTGTGGTCCATCAAACCTGGGGCGGAGTTGCACAGCTCGTGGTTGTGATACTTTTCTTGTATAGCTAGTAGTGAAACTGTGATGTCTCCTTCCCGTCTACCTGTACCTGTTCTTTCTTACTAACCAAAGAAAGTACCCAACATTTGCGTTTTGCAATTACATATGTCATATGCCAGTACTTCTTTCCGTTAAGCATCGCCAGCACACTAGCAGTATTACACAGCAAAAATTAAGAACAATAACACACAACTAAAAGATATTTCAACAAATCATTTATATTCTGCAATTCAATATGCTAGGTACCCATACTAATTCGGCTCTCTTTCATTAGCCACGGCCAGCACAATGAACCAATGAGCTTTAAGAGACTATGGATGTCTTTAAGCATGGATATTTAAGTAGATTTCCTGCTTTTAAGTAGAGTAGTACTTATTCACGCTCAATATCAATGAAGAATAAAGTTAATTAATATTATTTATGGTCGATTAATGCGTACAGCTAAAGTAAGCTGTTGAAGCTGTTGAAACGAATAATTCATAGAATCAGCTTAAGTGGATTCTGAAATTTTACTAACACCCTAAGGACAATTCTTGTAATTACTCTTTTTAGTTTCGTAATTACTTTCTCGTAACCTGATATATACGTTCATCCAATCTGATGTCGTATCAGTTACTCGTTGCTTTTAAATAGAACACAGGTTAATGTAAATTGTTTTAATCTGTACCATCCGTTACATATTTTTGTGGAATATAGATCTAGTAAAAGGAATTTTAAATTTTAATCGAAACTAAAATTATTCGTTTCACTATTTGTTGACATTTTAAAGGAAATTCGAGATGAATGAAACATATTTCATATTAAATAAATGTGTAATAAAATGTGTAATAATATGTAATAATGCGTATTAAAATGTGTCAACTAAAATGTGTAATAAAATCTGTCTGAGATTTTGAAAAATTAAATTAAAACACATTTATAATTTATAACGCTATTATTTTGCATTGACGCTGAAGAAAATATATGTGTTTCAAAGTCATACCATTTAACGTAAGTTTAATAACATTTTCCGATGAAACAATTAATGAAAAACCACCAAAGAAAATGACCTATCAAAAACAAATTTAATGTATTCGAATACTTCCATTGCGCTTGTCCTTTCTAATTTTTCTAAAAGAATTAAAATGATAACTTAAATTCAATAAAAAACAGAAATAGAAATATTAATTTGAGTAATATATTATTAAAAAAACTTATCCATATACTTTTTTGAAGGTGACAAATGAAACTTAAAGATGAGGAATTTTAAATTAAAGATGCGTAATTGTAGTCGGAAGTTTACTGCCAACACACTTCTACCTAGATTCCGGAGTTTTTTCAGAAACGATGTATTTGCTGGCTATTTCGTTGACGCAATTTGATCTTAATAATCCGTGTGAATTTATTATTAACAACTCACATCTCTTACTTTTAAGCCACTTTAAAAATTCCTTGTTTCCTGTGGGATACGCGTCGCTATGGAAACTGCTCTTTTCCAAATGCGGGAAAGCGGAGTTCGATTCATTCAATGACGTAGTCGCCGTTTTTGATGACGTCATTACGGACGGTGGAGATGCGCACTAGAACGTGCGCGCACGTGGGCGAGCTAACTATGATCAGCATCATCTTTGTTACCTTCGAATATAACAAGCAAAACCGTATTCACGATCTCCATCCCCGTACAGTTATGGTTATGAATGAAAGGTAGAAGTTGATTCTAGTACCGCAACCATGGGGTGGAATCAAAGAGGCATTCTGCGCAACCGGTCGGCTTCCGTACCGAGGGCAAGTGATTCTTTTACCATTTTTATACATTGTTGCCAATCTGTGTTTCGGAAATATCATCGATCGGCTGATTATTTTGCTCCCGCGTTTTCGGCTTCAATATAAATTTTTTTCTTTAAAATATTAAAACTCGGAAGTAACTTTTTGACAAGCATGTTTCTTTTCCTAAATATCCTCACTTTTATGCATTTTCTCTTTTTTCGAATAATTTTAGTCATATTTTAATGTATTTCAATTCATTTTCATAAAAAATGCTTAATTATTAATTCAGATGACGGACTGCTGTAATTTTTCTTAGATAAATATTCATTAGATAAAGCAACTGTTAGAATTGAGATCGGCTGTCTTATTAAAAATAAATAGTTTACTTGATTGATTTAAGTATTATTTGCAAACTTTGTTTAAAACGTGCGTCTTTCTAATAAATATATCGAATTTGTTATGGTCTTAAAGTAAAAAATTTATTATAAATTATTAATTGATAAATAAAAAATATGCTTTAATAAATCTAATTATTCAAATTATTTTTTCTAGTCAAAACTTATCTGTATGTCAAGTACTTTAAGTGCCACCTCAAGTGACATTGAATTCCTTACGCTTTACATGTTTGAATTTGATATCATAATTCATGGAAAAAAATTGTCAGTTAAAATACACAAAAGAAAATTCACTCCGAAATTAAAATACTTAAAAGAAATAATTAGCATAATGAATTTCGTATATTATATATCTCTGTCATCTTTCTTCTTTATACCGGCTAATTTTTGAATTATTATGTATTATTACGTGTAGAGATAAGTTTAAAGAGTAAAGACTTAGAATTAAGAATTAATAAATTGCAAAATATATTTTACGTAAATTTTTGACAATGCATTGCAAATAAACATAAAAATTAGTAATTATTAAAAAATAATCATTCAGAAACCTAATAATTGATTTTATGAATAATGATAATAATTGATTTTGTAAAAATAATAATAATTACAAATAATAATAAATGCAAATAATTAATTTTGCAGTATTTCATTTTCCAATCTAATGTCCTATCATTTCAAAAGCGATAAAAGAGATAATTTATTTTCTGCTTCTAAATTAAATATCCGACAAGATATTTAATAACGTATTATTTTTATTTTATAATATATTTTCTCCTTTACTTTGCATCGTTTATTTTTAAGAACGTTTATAAATATTGAACATAAGCTTGTTATTTGTAAGTATTCCTGAATGGTAATTTAATCTTGGAGAAATTAAATTACCATTAGAATTACGATTCCATTACTCAAAATGGTAATTTAATTTAGGAGATTTCAGATTTTATATGAATTTTTTTACTAAATGTTTTTTGATTAGTTTATAGTTTAATTCAAACATATTCTGAAACAGAATATTTCTGATATTATCTTTATAGGTTATTAAAATAAAAATACCTAAAAATACATTTAATAATGTTCTAAAATGCGAAACACTCTAAAATAGTTTTAATAGCTGAAATTACACTTCAAATACCCTCAGATGCTTCTAATTAAAAACAAGAAGTAGAAGCAAGGCAAAATATCTTCAGAAATTGTATGAAATTATATTCATTATTTCAGTACAAATTGTTAATATCAAAAATATTAAGAAAGCTTTTAAGAATTTTTTATTTAAAATATTTTTAAAAATATGGTAATATATTCTTAAAATATGATTTTCTATATCCTATACTTAATAAATGTTCTAAATTAATATAAAAAATTAAAGTGCTTAATTTAATCTGAAATGAATATTAATATGCTTTTAGCCTTTTTTGAATATGAAGAAAAAAATCTTCTATTAATTTAACTGCTGTTTAAATCACAGAATTTATTCATTTTAATGGAATATTTTATCAAATTTTTTTCTGAAAGGTACTGTAAATTTAAAAAAAAATGATTTGGTGGTTCAAAGTCCAGTTTTTACAGATGTAAGCATCAGGTAATAATTTATTCTGTCTTTAAATCATTTAAATGATATTTTAAAATTCAACTACCAAATACTGAATCTACTATTGTAAAAAACAGCTTAATGAGATGTTTATTCAAAACATAAACAGATGTTATACTACATAATATTGTGCCGAACAACTTCTACATTTTGTAGCTTTAATATCATATATATATATATATATATATATATATATAGTTATCACTTCTGATGACTTGCCAAAAATGATCTCTAACATCACATGCCTCAAAAATTAGAAAATTATCAAATAAGTAACTTTAAAGGTCTTAGTATCATAACTTACATATACGTGTGAGTAGATGATAGTGGTCAAAAACTTTCCCTGCTGTTGAAATTAAGATTTAAATCGAAAACTCTTGACGGGAAACGGAACTTGACTAGAAACTGAAAATTTGGCACTGAATGGTATTCCGCTCGAGAATCCGATGTTTTGTTATAAAACAAATACTCGAAATGAAACTTTGATCCTGTGAACTTTCATTCAACTTTTCTATTTTTCTTGAAATTATTGTTTTTCCATGGAATTATGCTAATAAATTAAACTTTAACGTCTTTCACCATAAAGTTAAAAGTTTAACGTATTATGAAAATCACATTTTCAAAGCACGTGCGTTAAATAATGATAAGTTACATACATTAGATGTATTTGTAAACATTGTATGTGTAACAGATTTTTTTCATTTGACTAAAATCTGTGAAAAATTTCGAGCATAAAATTTCAATGTAACTAGCATCAATATAACTAGTTTCCTAATGATGTGGAAGATGATTGTTAATCAAAATTCCACCAGCTGAATATTTTCAAGATTTATATAATTTTGTTCGAAAAATGAATTAATTCAGTTTTTTTATGTTATACAATATTTTCTTCAATTTTTAAAAAGTAATTTAAACGCTAAATTTTAATTGAGAGCGAAATTTAAAAGTGCAGAAAAGCAGATCGATAGAATTTATTAAAATTTTAAATTCTTTCTCTTCAGGTAGCTTAATATCTGTATTGCTGTTCTTTCTTTCGTCAAGGTGAATTTTTGCTTAATTTTGTTTATTATTAATTATTTTCCTTATTTAGTAAACTTTAACATAGGATGTGTTCCAGAATAAAAGTCTAAATTAAAAGAAAAACTAGCTGAAATACTAAACTTTAATCTTTCTTCAATGTTTAAAATTTTTCTTTTTAAGCTTTAATCCTTCTTTTTAAAACTTAATAATTATACTAAACATTAATCTTGCTTCATAAGTTCAAATTTTTTTCTTAGTCCATATTTCGGCCTTCTCCTCAAACTTAAAACTATATTCTCTAACTTGGAAAACAATATTTTGTTTCAAATAAAGCAGATCGTGTTTAATATAATGTAAGCTGAATCATTTTCATTAAATAGCCCACATTTCTTCTTTTCTCTAAAAGGACGAAGTTGTATTTAGTAACAATGGGTTTGTTACGTAAACTAAGTGATAAACAATGGGTTTGTTACGTAAACTAAGAGATAAACAAGGGGTTTGTTATGTAATCTGTCATGAATAGTGAACTTTCCGTCTTTTTTAATCTTAACGTAACCGTGACAAGATGCAAAAATTTAAAGAAAATCCTCCCCGTGTAACGAATGATGCGGTAATTGGTTCAGCGGGCCAGTGGATCGATTTCGTCTGGAGGTCAGATGCCAAGGATATGACATTGAAATAGCGGTGTGCGAAGAGATTCGTTAGAAACGTAACAGGTTCTTTACCTTTATTATTGCTTTTAGATTCATATATGGTCATCTAAATTGTAATTTAAGCTTTGCAATCTGGGAAAAGGGGAAATATTCAAACACATGCCTTACGTTCTATGAATGCTACTCTTTTTACGAGTATTACCTATAGCTTTCTGCTTTTTAGTATGTGATATAAACCACAGATACGATTGCGCGCTTGTTATATTAAATGTGCTTTGATAAATGATTGCTTAAATTACCAAAGAAATTGATTATTGAATTGATTGAAGAAATTGATTATTGAATTGATTGAAGAAATTGATTATTGAAATACCGATGTCCGAAGCGCTTATTAGTATAGTGTAGAAACATTAAGTTTTTTTTTTAATATTGCAGAAGTGAAAAATGAGCAGTGCCCTTGCCGGGACTCGAACCTTTACCTCTCGAGTACGCAGCCGACTGTGCTAACCGTTACACTATGAAGGCATGCAGAACAGAGGGAGAACGTATCCCCTTTTAAAGGGCGACAGGGGATTAGTGGACATCACCAATTCCGGTTGGTGAAGATGTGAAGACTGAGTGTTCTGTGCATACTTTTGGCGAACATGGGCGTGATATTGTTAAAGTCCTGATCTTGAGCAGGGTGCTGAATGCAGCTATGTTCAGTGGAAGTGGTAGAATAACTGCACGCAAAGAGGGGTTAAAATTACCCTTTTATTAAACTACTATTTACAGCCACTTCCCAACTCGGAAGGGATAACAGAAAATAATGACCGCACTTGGGTCGAAACTAAACAATCAAATAATTTAAAATAAAGTGAGTAGAAATTAAGTAGTCGTTGCTCTCAGAGCTATAAACGCGAGGTTGGCCTCTATGCTAAACCATCAATGGTGAGCTAATACTAACGCACTTAGATTTCTTCAATAATTAATAGCGTAACAGCGCTAAGGCTTAGAACTTAAATACTAGCTAGTCAGGCGAACGTCGAACAGAGCCGCAGTGATCTGAGACGAAAAGCTCTCTCACCCTGAGAAGTTCCTTGCTAACCTTTTAAATACAAAACTTGGCTCCACTTCAAATTAGCATAAAGCTGAAACACGCGCTCATTCTAACGGAAAGTTGAAATAAGAGTTCAAAGGAAAGAAAAATTAACATAAAACTTTGTTAGTTTAAACTAAAACCTTACAAAGAATCATCATCATCCACCTTTCAGTTCGGGCGCCACTGTCGAGACATTAAGTTATTTTTGAAACAGGAGATAGGCAAAATGAGCAGTGCCCTCGCCGGGACTCCAACCGGACCTCTCAAATACGTGAGCTAACCGTTACACCACGAAGGCATGCTGACAGATAATACCTTATAATAGATACTTTATTTGTGCTGAAAGGAGCGTTAATTTATTTCCATATTAAAAACATAGCGTTCATCTGTTGTTAGAGAATTAGGCATGCAAAGTTTTCCTTCATATTTTGAACTGTATATTCATTTTCACTAGGAATGAAAGAATGAAAAATTAATATTTTTGTGATGCAACTTTTTAAGAAACGTTTTTTTCGGATTTTGGAACTGTACAATATTGCCACAAGCTGCAACTTTGTCGTAACGCTGCCACAATATTTATTCCTCATAGCGTGTGTAATTATTACCAAAAAACCTTAAATTGTGATTTCCATGCTGCGCCTGAGAAACGGCAGATAGCCATTTCTTAGTTTGTTACTAATCTTAGCTTATTGTAAAATGTTTTGATTTATCTTTCAAATTTAACGTAGTTGCTAAATAATTGAGTAAATAACATATTTTAAATAATTTCTATCTTCATTTTACTTTTTAACAAAGTATCAAATTAACATATTTTACAACACTTCTAAGTAATGCGAGATATAACATAATTTTATGAACATTTGTGTTGCTACTGTAATTGAAAGAAATGATTTCTACCTCAATACAGAATTAACATAAGATTTAGTTTTTTAACGATTTTGTGGTGGTGTGGAAAGTTATAAGAAACGCCTTAAAACTAGAAAACTAGATTTTCTAGAAGAAAATTTGGAATCTAAATAAGCATCCTCAGGCTTCCCATGAATTGACTTTGTTTACTTCCTCGTACAAAAGAAAGGGAGTATTGTAAATGCGAAAAATTTCGAGCACCGTATTTCATTGAAAATATCCGTATTGACCGCTCTCAAAACCATATGAACGATTTTTTGTGTGATATCTGCGCGTAGGGACAGAATAAAGGATTCTTTTTTCCAAAATGGATAGTAAAATGGATTGAAAATCGATTCGGAATAGATTTTATATGACATCTATACGTACGTACGTATGTATGTATCTCGCATAACTCAAAAACGAGTAGCCTCAGAACGTTGAAATTTTGTTTATGAATCTGCTATAACATCCCTTCTTAGTTGAAATTGACCACACCAAAATTATTATATACATATTAATTGATTGAATTATATTGTTCTTATGTTCCAGTTAGGGTTTTCATACCTTAAGTTAAACTGCATGCAACAGTTGTAGAATTACCACCAATTTAAAAGTTGTTTAAGTGATACTAAGCCTAAGGAAGTCGCCATTTATGTACATTTAAACGCTTAGTAGAATAGTGAATTAAGACAGTCTCTGCACCAATTTCAGTTTCTTTTTCCCGAGTGGGACCAAAAGTAAACTTTCAATTTTGTGCACCGAAAAATCTATTTTCCTGCCCGCAGCCGAATTGCTTGTTTTGGCGTAGAAACTCTAATTTTGATTGTAAAAATTGTTTTTAACTATATTTGGTTTTTATATTTTTCTGTAGTTTACAATTTTTAATGAAGATGTTTTGAGTTTTCATGTATTTTTCTCTTGCCGCGAAGTGAAAACTGAACAGATTGCATGAGAAACACAACTCTATTGAATTTCGAGGAAATAAGTTTAAAGGAAATGTAGCAAAAAAATGTGTATAATTGAATAGGATGGACAAGGAATTCATGTTTCCACATCAGATTTGTTTTTAATGAGAAAGGAGGGAAGAAAATGAAGAAAGATTATTTTGTAATCTACAGAGCAAGCTGCGTAATGATTTTAGCTAAAACAAGTAATATAAAAAAATTTTTAAAGTCAATTCCTACTTAGGTCAACAAAGAAACATTTTATTTTAGTTACTTTTTACAGAAGAAAGGGAATTGCAATATCGAGAATCAAAGCATAAGACCAATTGTTAAATGCCACACGCAGCACACGTAACATCGAAGCATTAGATATGAGTAAAATAACACCAACTGACATCAGTAAAAGTGGTGGTCTTCCTGCATAATTGGAGGTATTCATTGGAGCTAAAGCGATGTTTAGATCAAATATTGATGTGAAGAAGGGTTTGGTTAATGGTGCTACTGGATTCATCACCCAAATTCATTGGCCTAATTTCCGCCGCGCGCAAATGTATGAACAAGACATTCCATCAGTCACTGTAAACTTTGACAATAATGGTGTTCACAGAATCGAGCCAATATCAGTGCAATTCCCCGCCGAACGCAGCTATGGCACTGCTGAACGGAAAATGCTGCCATTAATACTATCATGAGCAACAACAGTACATAAATTGCAAGGTAACACTAGATTATGCAGTGATGTATCTAGGACGAAAACTCTTCGCAGCAGGTCAAGCATATGTCGCCTTGAGTCCTATGAAATGATTAGATGAATATTAATTGCAGAACTGCACTGCTCGAAACTCATTGGAAAAGTTCCTTGTAATAATGAAGCATTACAAGATGGATAGAATGAGAAACTATACACCACCATCAGCTGCATAAATTAGAAAAGAAAAAATGTTAATAATGTTAGTAAAAAGTAACTAAAGTATTACTTTTCTTTATTAACCTAAGTAGGAATTTTTTTTATATTACATGTGTAATTTTATAAGTAAGTAGGTAATAAGTAGGTAGTAAATAAATAGGAACTGACTATGTGGGATAACTGAATTAACATCAAGCGTCATCCACTACAAGTTTGAAAAAATGTATTTGAACTTGAGTGGAGGAATAAAAAGTATTTTATTAACGATTGCAAATCTGAACAGGGAGAGTGTGAGCTAATAGTAGGAATTTAAATAATAAAGAATTTTGTTCATTTTCCATGAAGAGTTTTCTATTTGATAATTAGATAATTTTATAAAAGCTCATAGATTCGTATTTCAAATACTAGATCTTAAATTTCTATTTTCTTACTTCGATACGTATTTGTTAAAACAAAATGAAGAAATATTAAGCTAAAGCGATATTCTGATGAAAGATCGAAGCACTTCTATTTTAATATTTAATATTAGAAATATAAACTAACATTTGTACTATGAGCTGTATTTGTAAATTTTTCAGAATTACTAAGAGCAAAAGGACAGGTAATGACTTTGACTTTAATTTACGTTTCATAAGACTGTGATTTTGTAAATATTTTTATATAAAACTATTTTTACATTCGTAAAAATTGGAATATATATAATGATAAAATGGGTTTTACAATACTTTTTTACATAAAGCACTTAAGAATTTCCCGAATTTTCCGATATTCAGTTTTGACATTATAATGAATTTCTTGCAATTTCTGTTTTCTTTATAATACGTGTAAATCTTTCAGCCATTAAAGAAAACTTAATTAGTCGAATAAAATTAATTAAGTTAATTAATTAAAGGTACTTTCTTCGTAGACTTGTATAGCATTTTATGTTGTAGGATATAACGTATCTATTTTTAAGCACAGTTCGTTAAAGAAAACTTGATTGTAAAAGTGTTCATAGTTTAGTGTACATGAGAGTAGTAATTCTATAAGGCATTTTCTTCATCCTTTCTGCATGCCTTTGTGGTGTAACGGTAGCACACTCGAAGCGTATTCGAGAGGTCCAGATTCAAGTCTCGGAGAGAGCATTGCTCATTTTTAGTGTTCCCTGCTTCAAAAATCCTAATGACTCTACAATTTTATATAATACGAACGAAATGCAAAAATGGTACTTCCTCATTAAGGAGGCATAGCATGAGCTCATGGCGACATTTGAAATTTGACAAATTGGGAGATGGATTATGTCTGCCTATTTTGACGACTGAGTGCGCTGGCCGATTTAACAGGGAAGTATTCAAAAACCTTGATATTTCACAACTTGCCCTCCTGCAGTGGAAAATAATCACTCTAATTTTAAAGATTTCATTTGCTGTTAAACGTAATTTTAAGTTTTAACACAGTTTAAAAAATAGATTTAAAAACAAATATATCCATAGCGATAAGAACATATAAAATTATAATAACAGTTAATTATAAATTTATAGCAGAGCATTGAGCTTTTACAAAGGTTGCAAGTACTTATGAACCTAAATTCTTGAAACAGTGTTTGATAAGTAAGCAACGGTTAGAGCGAAATATCGTATGTTTGTAGGCAACCTACTATTTGCTGCAAACAGCAAAGCAAATAGTATTTTATGTTCAAAATCTAACTACAGCATTAATCGTTCTTAAATCTATCAGGAAACGAAATAAAATAAAATATGATTTGAAATGTTCTAGATTGTATTAGATTGTTTAAGCTAGGCAATGAACACAAGAGTTAACTGCCAGAGTTCCATCATCCCACTACTCTCTTAAAATACTAGTAATCTGAGGTAACAAGGGCTAGAATCTCGATATCCCACATTCCCATTTCCCTATCCCAGCCACTTGAAAAGATTTGGTTTCCGCCATAGTAGAATTTAAGTACCTCCATTCTGAAAAATCACGATTATTATAAGTCTTCATATATTTTTCTGGATATATAATATGAATACATAATAGTTTATGAATTCAGCCTCCTTAAACCGTTTTCTGTCTAGGATAGCTAACATTTACTTTCTATCCATACTCATGTCCATAAATTAAGTATAATGCAAAATCAGGCAAAGGAAGAGTTAGAAGCAAAACAGATTTGACTTATTTGTAAAGCTTATTAATTAAACAAAAGGTCAAGAGCAAAAACGATGTTATATGTTTGATATTATTAAACAAAATAGCGATATTTTCGCCCTGGAGCAAATTACAAAAAACATTATTTACAAAAAAACAATATTACGTGATTGGTATGATTGTTAATACATTGTATGTCTTCCAGACGATGCAATACAGTCCGTAAAACGCCTAGGCATGCTGAGTATCAAATTATCGATCTGATCTTGGGGGATCTTGGGGGATATTACACCACTCAAAAAGCAATGCTCTCCGAAGTTCCGGCAGACATGTAGGGGGAGGTTGACGGGCTGCAACTCGTCGGCCAAGCATGTCCCACACGTCCTCTACTGGATTCGAGTCCGGTGAGAATGCTCGCCAGTCCATACGGGTGATATCCTCCGATTGAAGGCATTCGCTTACGATGTTTGCACGGTGAGGACGGGCGTTGTCATCCATAAACACAAATTGTGCGTCCATGGCGCCCCGAAACAAACGTACATGTGTTCCAGAATGACGTCCCGATAGATTTGGCTTGTCATGGTTCCAATTTGAACATGCAGGTTAGTTCTGGAACCCAGAATTATTCCAACCCAAACGAACACTCCTGCACCACCGTAACGGTGTCGTTCAATGATGTTTTCTTGGTGATAACGGGTATCTGGAGCTCTCCATATGAAAGTCCGGCGAGAATCAGACTGCAAGCTAAACCTGGACTCGTCGGAAAACATCACACAAGCCCACTGTTGCGCTGTCCATAATGCATGCTGTCTACTCCAGGCTAACAGCAGGCTACAGTGAGTTGCAGTAAGTGAAAAGCATCTTACAGGTCTACGATCATATAGACCAATCTGCCCTAAGCGTCTGTACACGGTCTGCCTTGAAATTGTCGTACCAGTAGCTGAAAAGAGCTGACGAGACAGGTCTGAGGCTGTGCTCCGCCTGTTTCTTTTGGCAGTAACTGCCAAATACTGGTCCTCATTCGGCGTTGTAACTCTGAGGCGACCTGTGCTGTAACGTCTACTCACATTACCATCATCTTGGAATGGTTGCCAAAGCCTGGAGATGACACTCTGGGCAATTCCAAGTTCGTCTGATACTTCCAGTTGGGTACGCCCACATTCCAGACGGCCGATAATTCTACCACGTAAAAAATCATCCAAATGCGTCCTTTGTGTCATAACTATTCGATTATTGCACTGAAATGCTTATAAAGCGCCTGCTAACAATTTTACTTCTTTGCCTGTATTCCTTATGTATCACTCTCTTACATTCTCGTCATTGTGACGTACCATCGGTGTCATCTGGTTACTTCCTGAAATTTTCATATGATTCTTGAAGATGCGTGTAGTGATTTTACATGTGTTTTATTTATTTTTGAGTTCGATTTCCGCGTGACTCCCAGTTATCCTTAATTTATGGACATGAGTGTAGTTTTCAAATACATTCTTAGACAAAAAAAAAGAAGCACCACGACGCACCGAGAAGATATAAAGCAAATTGGACACAAATTGATATGCATACAGGTTTCGACGAAAAATGCAAAATTTTACATTTTGGCTGCCAATGAATGAACAGTTGTCGCTACAGCGCATCTGATCTGCGCAACTGGCAGGATATTTAAGAGGAGAAATTACGTCCGTGTACTCTGGTATGCCAGAGGGCCGTGTACTCTTAAATAAGCCGGTTCGTCTTATTGGCGAATAGCTCGACATTTGAACAGGAGCGATGCCACTATTAGACGATGTTGGCAGGAATGGGTGCACCCTGGCTGCACACAGCGTCAAGAAGGAAGCTTTAGGCCTAGAGAAACGACAGAACGTGAAGACCGAGCAATCGTCAAAGCGGCTCTCGCAGCCCCAAATGCATCATTATCATCGACTGTACGTGCAACTAGTTCTTCAGTGACCGCAAAGACGTGCAACTAGTGCTTCAGTGACCGCAAAGACCATTCATAGACGGCTCACAGAAAGCGGGCTGAGGGGCGCCGACTTCCATTGACCTCTGTACAACGTTAAGCCCGTTTGCAGTGGTGTCGGGCTCATTCGCACTGGAATGTCACTGACTGGAGAAGAATAGTCTTGAGTGATGAGTCTCGCTTTGAACTGAGCCCCGATGACCAGCGAAGGTGAGTCTGGAGTTGCCCCGGACTGCGGTGGGATAACAACCTGACTGCCTTTCGGCAGACAGGCCGACAACCAGGAGTGATGGTCTGGTGTGCCATTTCATTTCATAGTAGGACCCCTTTGGTTGTCATCCGATTAGTGTTAGTGTCGCAACCTTACTGCACAGCAGTGCGTCGACGAAGTTCTAAGGCCTGTTGTGTTGCCCTTTATGTCACTCCACCCTGGGCTTACATTTCAGCAAGATAATACCCGCCCCCACACTGCACATGTTTCTACTGCTTCTACTAGCTACTGCTTGTACTAGCTTCTACTAGCTACATGTTTCTACTAGCTATTGTCGTTTAACAGTTAGGGATATTACTTAGTGCTTTCCGACATTACCTTGGCCAGCAAGCTCGCCGGATCTCTCTCCTATTGAGCACGTTTGGAGCATAATGGGCAGGGCCCTTCAACTAGCTCGGGGTGTTGACGATCTAACGCGCCATTTGGACAGAATTTGGCACGCTATCCCTCAAGAGAACATTCGCAACCTCTATCAATCGATGCCAAGCCGAATAACTGCTTGCGTGAGGGATAGAAGTGGACAAACGCGTTACTGACATTTTACTTTGTGAAGCTCTATCACTTCAATAAATCATCCAATTTTTCTCAAACTGTAATCATTTGTTTTTCTGTACATGTACATCACTTCTACCGATTTTCGTCCCATTCGGATAACTCCTTCTTAATGCGTTTTTTTTTCCTAAGAGTGTACATTAATTATTTTAAATACGAAAAGGTTCAAATGACTTTTTGTATATTTGAAATAATAATATGTATCTAATTATTTTAGTCCATTAAAAATATAAAAATTTGAAAAAAACTTAAAATGAATGATTTCAGAAAACTTATTTTCGGAAAGCCATTACTCTATTTTTTCACCCTTATTTACTCGTTTGTGCTTAAGCTTAGGTAACGTTATCTTCAGTAAGCTTGAATTTTCTGTAATGATAAAATTTATAGTTAGAGGGAGTAAGAAGAGGAAAATTAGTCCAAATATTGCTTGATTAATAATACACATATTTTCAAAATGAACACGCATTGTTAAAACATGAAGGTAAAAAAATGTTCGAAAAAAATTACCAAGCTTTTGAAGATAAATATCAGGAACACACTTATACGCTCGTGCGCAAAATTAAGAAAATTTGCATATTATGTGGAATTTCTGAAAACCTAATGAGCAGATTTTCATGAGACATTTCTTGCACAGTTTTTTAAAAACATGTTATGGTTTCATCTGTATTCGACAGTGAACCACACTTCTTTCCTTTTGTTGTTTGAGCATAAAGTTTTTTGTTTGAACTAAGAATTTAATAATTGAGAAAAGATCATGCATTACATTTTGTTTTCGCGGTAGAATTTCTGTTGCGAATACGTTTAAAATGTTGTATGAGTTTTTGAGAATATTACTTTTTAAAATAAGAGTTTATGACCCAAGATGCTCAAGGGCGGCAAAAAATACATCAGGGTTAAATTCCATTTCGCTAGACCACCTACTTAAGCTGAGGAATATGTCTCCCAAATCAGAGATTTGCTTCTTAGCTATTGTCGTTTAACAGTTAGGGATATTACTGAATAAATTTCTGTGTGATGTGAGTCCTGTTAAACAAATTAAAAGAACCAAATTTAGGTACATCGTTTAGGTACATGTGATGCATCGCTTTTCGGAAACACGGATCTAACAAATGAAAAATTAAACGAGTGATGCTTTAATGGTGACGCAAAAAAGAAAAGTTGACGTCAAAGTTGGTCAAACTCAAGCAAATATTGATAGTTGTCTTCAATTATCGTGGAGCATATCATGAGTTTCTTCAAATTTTCCAAACGTTTAGTAAAAAAAAGTGTTATTTTAGTCTTTCGCGGCGTTTAAGTTAAACAATCGGAACCGAAACGAATAGCTCACGAGTTTTGTGCCTGGATAATGCACTTGCTCCAAATGCCCTTGTTGATGGTGATGTTTTAGCCAAAAATGCATCAAATGGAGCTCCGCAAGCTTTATATTCGCTTTTTATTGCATCCTATGATTTTTTTTATATTTTCATGTTAAAAACTGTAGCCTCCCCCCAAATCGCGGACACTATTTGGAGTCTTTACTTGTGGAGTCTACTACCACTAAGGAATTTCGTTACATGTCTTAAAAGGACTTCATGAGGAAGGACTCTAAAACTCTTTCGAAGACTTTATAAACGTTGGCATTAATGCATCGTAATCTGAGATAGATTACCGTACTTATTCGCGTAATAGTCGCACCCCTGTTTTGAAGCAGAAAAAGTCCTCGAAAGTGTACAGTATTTTGTAAGAGATTTCCCCGCATAATAGTCAAACCTAGACTTTCACAATGAAAAATTAGCAAAACAAGTGCGACTGTTACGCTAGGAAATACGGTACTTTGAGGGGCATGTGACAAATATAGAGCAATAAATTAAAATCTTGTATTTATTAAATCGTTCTCGATAATTTTCATTATAGTAGTGAATTATAAACAGCATGCAGCGCGACAACTCGTAAAACTAGGAATTTGGCAAACTACGTTGTAGAGTAAACGATTTAATAACTATCTAATGGTAGCATAATGTAACATAATACGAAAAATGAAACATTAGGCTGCAGATAGTTCTAATCTTAAATAATAACCGAAGAGTTCTTTATTAAGTATGTAACGTATGTATTCGAAATGTCTTTTTTATGGATAATAATAATACTGCAGAGATTCATAAAAATTCTCATTTGGATATATTATAATTTAAATGTATTTTAACTTATTTATATTAATTACGATATTAAAATAATAATAATAAAAGACTTTAGTATTAAGAAAGTATTTCCTTTCTTTGAAATCGCTTAGTTTGTTAAACCATTACAAAGCAATTTAAAGTGAAATTCAAAATCTTAGGTTTGGCCAGTGGCAATAACCTGAGAATTGAAGACTCATGAGAACACGTGAGATAGAAATTAACGATCTCATGTTCCAAGTAAAAGCAAACTTGCCTAGACAGATAAAGGATATATGAATAGCAGCGCTGTTACTGTTATAAAATTACATATTTTAATAACTGATACAAAATGTGAAGAATGTTAAGAATCTTTATTAGCGGGTGTTTGCCTCCGGGCTAAGTATCTCTTTAAGCTGTTACGCCCGGCCGTATTATTTATTATACGTGCCTTTTGATATTCGGCGCTCCAACTAAAGGTCCAACTACGTTAGATAATTGTATTAAGCTTCGGCTGAGTCTCATTTATAATTTAGTGACTTATTTCTTATTCTGAGTTAAAGCCCAAGTAGAGGCTTCCTGTAAGCCCGAGAAGGGGCCGACTGTTATCCTTATTTTTAGTGAAATAAAAGATATTTGAACTCTTCTCGGGTCTTCTTTGTTCTCTAGTCTACGTTTTAATTGTTTGAACTCAGCAATAAGTCGCTATACTGTTCACCAGGTTCCTCGACGTTCATCGTAGACAAAAAGAGTGAGGAACCCTCAGCGCAATGAAAAAAAATTTTCAACGGAACCTAAATGACCAAAAATTTTTAGAAGACTCTCTTAAGCTCAGCTCGTTGCTGACGACAAAAAGGAGATTGGCCTCTAATCACGGAAAGAGAAATAACTGTATCATCGATTTTAGGGGATGGATGATTCAGGGGAAAGATTTCTCTTTCCGCGAGTTTATGACTCACAGTCTGTTTTGTTTGTGAGTCAAAAACTTTAGCGGCGTCTTTCTTACGTTGCCATGCGTTTGTTATCAACGTGATTTCACAAGTATTGCCGTTGTACGATACCTAAAATCTTTAAATTATTGTCCATATGCGCTAGCAAGCAACTCAGTTCTTACAATATTGCCTTTGTCAAGAAATAAGATTTTAAATTTAACTTTAATAATATATTAGACTGAACTTGCATAATTTAAGTATATTAAATTTATTATACGTACAACTGGTAATTATTCGTGTTTGTATATATTAGTGTGTATGTGAGATTTATATACACAGTGTTTGCTTATACCTTGCTATGTCTTTAAAATATATAAATGTCTCGCAATAGTTTTATACAAAAATTAAATATTTTTATTTTTTTGGCTGTTGTTAGTAGATATTAAAAGTAAAGTTTGCATTTTTAAGAAAAGAAATATGGATTGGTTTATGGTTTATAATTTTTACGTAAATACTTTCAAGTTTTCTTAATCATAGCAATTTATATCACGTAGCTATAATTTGAAAATTTTAACTTTTAGGAAGTTTCTTTATGCGGAGAAGTAAAAATCGGGTTTTACGGTACTTTTATTCATAAATAATCGTAACATGGTAAAATGTTATAAAGTATACTTAAACAAGTTTTTTTTTTGTTTTACTTTTATCAGATCCTCATTTGATTATATTTATATGAATAAACTATATTATTGACCTTCAAACGAATAATTTACTCCAGATCTGCTTACAGTAATTTGTAAAGTCTAATCTTAAAGCCTAAAACTTTCTAACAAATCTAAATAACGTAACATAATACAAATATATATAT
>KK112313.1:759804-793054 GCA_000611955.2 Stegodyphus mimosarum
ACAAAGGTTTGTTTAAATGGATCTCAGTATTATAACTAAGTAAGATATTTATATGCAATTATGACTTCAGATGTAAAAAAACGAAAACAATAAAAAGTTAAATTAGGCAAGCAAAAAACAAACCTGCAAGTAATAACAAAAATGTGAACCATATTTATAGATATTAGTTTACAGCAGTAAAAATTTTTATTTAAATTTCTTCTGAATTCTCAACTAAGAATAGGGACTAAAATATCACTTATTATATAAGGTTCCTTGGTTCCTTAAAGTAGCTTCTATTAATAACTTATTAACCATTAATAAAGATCAAAATACTTAGTATTCATTCATCCCCTTTTTAGCTCACCTTGATATAAATGATCTTTCGCGTCTTTTATTAGTATATCAACTTCTAAATTTTGATATCTATGCCATGTTGTAGCCCACCAGCGACGGAGCGGTAAAAGCCGCTGAACACTAGTAATTCGGTCCGGGTTACGAGTCCCGCTGGCTGCATGGAAGTTTTCGTGATTTTCCTCATGTGTAACGTGGATACGAGCCAGTTTCCCTTAAAAAGACCTCCACGGGACATCTTTCTGTTTTTGCATAGTGCCTAAAAACGGAACACGTAATATTTAAAAAAAAATACGATCTTGTATCGGTAATCGTGCTCTTTTATAAATAAATCTGCAAAATTTTAGAGAGAGCTGTGCTGGATAAAACAACGGATATAACAGTGCTGAAATAAAATTCATAATAGCTATAATAAAACCTTATTATCTCAGCTTAAAAAAGGCTTATTTATGCATCATAAATACGAGTATTTCTATATAATGCATATTAAGAACAATGCTCAGTTTTAAGAAAATTCTCTTAATTTTTACAAGACACTTGCACGTTACTGAACATTTTTAGGTCTGACTTTTCCTGAAAGGCAGAATCGTAGATGTGGATATTCTTGTACCAGAATTCAACCAAGTTTGTTTGAAATTTGGTTGACAAAATCATCAGCTAAGCTTCATTTGAAAAATTTTAGTTTGACAATTTAAAGCATGTATCAGTGCCAATAAAATTTTAAAATGCCTAAAAAATATAACATGCGTTTGATAAAAATGTCATACGGAAATAACATACGGAAGTCAGCTTCAGTTACTAAACTAAAAGTGAGAGAGAAAAAGAAACGAAAGGAAAATTTGTAGGAAAACTACCGCATAGTTATGCTTATGAGCTCAAGGTCTAGATGATCTGTCAGACTTTTCCCTCCTTTCTGCATGCCTTCGTGGTGTAACTGTAGCACACTCGGTACGTATTCGAGAGATGCAGGTTCGAGTACCGGCGATAGCATTGCTAATTTTTCGCTTCTCCTGATTCCAAAATGTCGAATGAATCTACAGTGGCGCCCCAACTAAAGGGTTGTGAATGATGATTCTTCCCCACCAGTATTTGGCGATTGGGTCCCCTAATCTACAATTGCCCTTTTAAAGGGGAGCATATAAGATATTTTCTGGTGTAACGGTAGCACACTCGGCGCGGATTCGAGAGGTCCAGGTTCGAGTCCCGGCGAGGGCATTGCTCATTTTCCATGTACTTCTGCTTCAAAAAAAACCTAATGACTCTACAAGCATACTAAGAAATTTTAAATATTTTAACGTGAAATAGATTGTTTAATAACTGTTCTTTTCTTCTCCGTTTAGATGTCAGACGATGATCGTCTATCACTAACAACAGCTCTGAGTGAAGAGGAAGACGGCGAAGCCAGAAACTCGCCCTATAGGGCTAGATCCGGATCGGCTGCTGCATCCTTCAACTGCACGGGAGCTGTACGGAAAGCTGGGTGAGTATAGTGCAACTTTATACTATGTGTTTTGTGCAATGATCATATCTTATATTGAAAGTACTAATTAAATGTATACCTGTTCTGCTGTCTAAATTTTTTAATCTTCCGTACACAGTAAAGAAATGATTGCATCAAATATAACTGATTGGTTCTAAAGAGAGAAATCTGAAGGAATGTAATTAAGAATTTATGGAATAATCCTCTATCAGATATTTTTTGGTAAGAAGTTCTGACAAATTCAAAATTAGGGAAAATAAGCAGCCTTAGTTTGGTGTAGATTTTATGCAAAACTCTATAGATTTCGAGGTAGACGGACCCCCGATGTGTGACTAATTCTTGGTAATTTGCCAGATTACTGAAATTTAATACTTAAATATTACTGGAAACTAATCCTTCGATGAATTGTTATCTCGGTAGGTTTCTTCCTGCCCTGAAAATAATGTATGCAGATGTTGTTACGTTGCGAACTTTTTAATATTTATACAAAGTTAACTTTTGCACTGTATACATGAAACGGAATTTCTGATGTTGAAATTTTATCCTGCTAATTCTCGATATTTTTGTCTTTTTATATTAATTCGTCTTAAGATTGTTTGGGGTAGTTGTAAAGGGCTATATACCACTGACATGCATCAAATGGAATTCAAATCGATGATAAGTCGAATTATCAATAAGAAAGTATTCTAACTTATCTTCTTTCTGCATGCCTTGGTCGTAGACTCGACTCGTGTGCTATAGAGCCAGAGTTCGAATACCGTCGAGGGTACTGTACATTTTTCCCGTCTCCAAAATCAAAAAAGTAAAACTTAGTAAGTCTACAAGTTGCATCCGAACTAAAACATTTGGACGATAATTCGTCACATCCAGGATTTGGATATTGGCTACCCTAATCCCATATCGCCTTTTAAAAAGGGGGAGTATATAAGGCGTTTTCTTCCTCCTTCCCGTATGCCGTCCTGGTGTAATTAGAAGCAGACTTGACGCGTGTTTGAAAGATCCGTTCGAGTTCCGGCGAGGATATTACATGTTTATCATCTATTCTGCTTCAAAAACAATCTAATAAAAATTGAAATACGTTTTAAGAGCAAATTTGATATTTTCTTCGTAAAATCTTAATCTTAATTTAATTTTCGACATTATTAATCAGTTTCACATCCTCGTAAGAGATGTTTTCTCCGTATTTCATCTTAAGCTTCTGTCTTCTACAGAATTACGTTTACACTTCTAAATTATAACGATTATCCAAATTATTTGTAGTCTAATATTTATGTAGCTTCAGTAATAAAGTATCTCATGTTTAGAATCGATTTATCAGCAGAGGGAAATCACATGATAAATTGAACGCAATTTTTAAAGTATTGGTAACATTTCATAATTTTCAAACAATTGCATTGGCATTCTGAATCCAGAATTCATAAGGTCCTTAAAAGTACTTAAAAGCCCTATATTTTTAAGTACGATTTTTAGTTCTTGAAAGTCCTTAATTTCCACCAAAATTGTCAAAACGTCCTTAATTTTATTCATCTGATATTTCTGTCTGGTTTTTTACGACTGCCATTTTGAATGTGAATTAACATTTTGGAGAAATATTTTTAGCGATGCATTGAGAAATATGTATTTGATGTGTAAACTTTTGAATTCTTTACTACTACTTAATGTAAACGGTGTACACTCGACTTTTAAATACCAAGCCCAGCCTCATTTGAAACACAATCATTTCGAAATAATATTCGTTTATGGTAATGAATATTTATTTCATAAAATGTTACATCAAAAACAAATTTTCTCTTTGAAAGATATGAGTTCTTTTATTATGCGGCATTTGATCAACGTTTTGAGGATTTGATGATTTCAAGATCAGTCTGTATTCAAAATATTTTATTCGGGATCTGCGAATTTTTTGACGATTTTTTGTACCAACGTGATACGATTTTTTTACAAAATGATAATGAATTAAAATTATATTTAAAAAATAACATTAAAATAAAATATTTTTATTTTCTCCTGTCATATTTTAAAGTGTTATTATTTTCCGTTTGGGGGACTTAAAATGTTTTTATTCAGAAAAATAAATAAGATAAATGCGATAAAGCATAATTCCTGAAGCATGTGTTACAAAAAATCAAAACTGTTACTATAACTATTTTTTCACACTTTTTCGTGTTAAAAGTCTCCCGTGTAATTTTTTCAGAATATTTAAATGTATATCAGTTTTCTTTTGAAAATTCACTTTACCCTTCTCTTTTCTAAATTTTTTCTAAAACCTCTTCTGGCGTTTTGCTCGTACAGAGTTGATAGGAATAATTTTTCTTTCAGATTTTAGATCTTGCACCTTGTAATGGCTAAAGGCAAGATTTATAGACCTACAAATTCCAGAACAGTGTGCCGAAATTAAAAGTGTCTTCATCTTCATGGTATTACCACCTAGGCGGTGTGTTTTATAGGAAATTTTTAATGCTTTACTTATCTTTTGGGGAATTTTTAGGAGAACAGTGAAAAGAAAATTATTTGAATTTTCTCCTTTTATTGCCAAAAGCCTTCCTCATAACATATTTATCTTCCCTTTATTTTCTTACCTTTCCACTAGACACAAACATTGAAACATTAAAAGGATGCAAAGAAATTAAAAACTGACCATTTATTAAAATATTTATCATATATGTCGCAGTGTCTGTCCTAAGTTCTAAACATTTTTTCATTCCTAAGTTTTGTTGCTCTATGCTTCACTAAATTCTAAAAATTCTGTCACACTAACTCTAGCCTTAGCTCTAACCTTATATCATTTCATATTTATTCTCAGTAGTCATATTACGAAAAAAATAAAATTAGCAGTTTCTTCAATACATTTCAAGTACAATCAGTTCCTTACAGTAACAGAAATCTTTAATTAAATCTGAAAATTCTAAAATGAAGAAAAAACTCCTTGAAGAAGATCTTGGTTTTATAAAGAAGGAGAAAAAATTGTTCTCCAAAAGTATATTGTTGAAACATTTATAAATTACGAGATGAAGCAGAAACTAGTGGGGCATTGATTTGTTTATTGAAAAATGTAAACTTAGAAAAGCTGCTAAAATGGGATTTGATGTAAATTAAAATATCTGGAAAACTTTCTAGTTAAAAAGATGCATAAACATTTTGTTATTTGTTGTTGCAACATTAAAAGTGTTGTAAAATGTTCTTAGTTATTTTTAACGATATTTTTTAGAAATAAAAGAAATTGTGATTGTAATCATATAATCTACTGATTAGCAACGTAATTTAATTATTTGTAACTCGCTGCACTTATTTGTAACTATCTATAACTGCTCATAACTTCTAAAGAAGTTATCTCTACATTTTAAGATGTGTTATAGCCTTCCCTTAATCTTTATTCTGGATATCCCACTTGACATAAAATTTGCATAAAACTTTGGACTGAATGGGTACTTGACAAAATGAGGCATAAGCGAATGAATTAATATGAAGCTAACTATTGGCAAAATTTAAATAAAAAGGCACTAATCTTCTTTAAAATACATGGGACTAAGCGTGAAATATAAATGTTTCAAGAAATTTTATAATTTAACGCTAATTACTTGAAAAAATATGAAGTTAATTTTATTCTTAAATTTATTTTATAATTAAGTTAAATATTATATTACGTTTAATAATGGCTCATCTTAAATTTATTTTATTCTTACAAATTACAAAAGTGGTATTATAAAACTGAAGGTCAAATGTAGGTAATTCCTTTAGTTTATTCAGTTCATTGAATCAACCCTGAAATCTTCTGTATTGTGCACTTTTAACATGAGCTCGCTTTGAATGAAAACTGTGAACTTCAAGGACTGCTTGCTTTACGTTTCCATTTCTAATTTTCTGTGAAGCATGCCGTGGCTCATGTGGGATATTAAGGAAATTCACACCTCTCTTCAAAAAACTGTAATATAGAATGGTTTAAAAATTTGCTTTTATCTATAATAAAATTTGTAGCGGTTCTATAAACTACTGAAGTCATGCCACCCAGACGGAATAGAGGTTAAGGGAGCCTACTACGGTGCCGAAGGGCCCGGGCTCGAATCCCGGAGAAGGCATGGCTGTTTGTAAATGTATAGTGTCTTTTCGACATGGAAGCACTCTATGGCAAGAAACTACGGAACTATATGGCAAGCCAAAAGTCCTCTAGAGAGGCTGGTGGTGGGAGAAGAGGATTGGGAGACCCTCCGACCCGATAAAATTGGAGGCGGAACTGAGCGAAGTCGTGCTGTCATCTATATGGTGCTCAAGGCTCTTGACAACAACAGGCACAATCTTGCTCTTCTTGCCACGAGGAATTTCGTGAGCTTGTTCTGATGTTATTGTCAGACAAGTAACAAGTTACAGAAAACTCTGTGTAAAACCAAAAACATAATTAGCTCTGAAATAGAAACATAACACTGCGCAAAACAAAAGTGAAGTTTCTAACTCGGAATAAAAGTCACTTTGACAAAATAAACGCAATCACTTGAGTTAAAATAATCATGCAACAGGTGTAAATTCAAATATTGTATAGGGAAAATGATGATGTTACTAGACTTGAGGAGTTAACTAATATATAAAATAATGGCAACTGATATAAAGAACCTAATCAAATAAACTAACTGAAGAAAAGGCAACCCTCGTCCACTGAGTAATTAGGTAAGTATTCGTCGCTGGGTTAAAATTCTGTGATTAATTTTATTTCTTGATTTAATCTCCTCTGAAATTTACAGATCTTTACTTTTCGTAGCCATCTTTTCAAAATGCCATAAAAGAACTAAAGGTAATTTGAATGAAACCTCCAACGATTGCCTACATCTATGAAAATGCCAGTACTTCTTGAGTTAAATATAGAACATAAGCTCTTTAAAGTGATCAGTAGTACAAAATTGTTTACAGGTTTCGCTGAATTTGCAACAGAAATCGCAAAGTAACTTTTGACGAACATGAATAATTACATCGCATATTCTTAAACCTCATGTAGAATCAAACCTGAGCGAGTAATATAAATCAGTTTACTTGTATCAAAAAGTAAACAAAACAAATTACAATTGCTGCATATTTTAATTGCAGTTTGTATAAGTCCATACACTAGCTGAAAACAAAATGCCTTTGATAATGAAGCGGAATTCGACTACTCTTTTTTTGTATATAACAATGAAATATTGGTTGTAATAGTTAAAATATGAGTTTTTCTTGCTCTAGGAAATAATATTGCCAAATCAAATTCCATTTCATTGACTTGTAAATATGTATATTCAGGTTAAACGCTCTTTCCAAATGATTATATGACCCATATGTCTTAGCTTACAAAAGAAAATCCAGAACTTTCATCACTAAGGATAGACAAGCTATTGGAAAAGATTGAAAATATCGGTTCTTATACGACAAAAATTACGCATTTTAATATACTTTTGCGTTCTACGGGTTCGTGGATTTGACGTGATTGGTAACAGTACTTAATGAAGAATCAAAGAACAATTTGTTAGCTAGTATTACACAGGAGAGTTCCAAAGACACGTTTACAGTCCTCGAAAAACTACGACAAACACGCTGAAACAATCAGCAACATAGATTTCAGGGTACAACGGTAAAGACAACTTCTCGGCAAAGCATTGAAGTACAGCTGCCGACTCGGTCGATCACAATGAGCTAATCTCTGAACTCAAGACAATACTACTGAACTCAACATACTCTTTTACTCCACGTACAGACAGGGTATATGTAGCTTTTAACCTGCCTTCGAAAACATTCTCGGGAAAACCGGTAAAGATTCGTTCTAAAATGTTCTCGCTCCGTCTATGGCATTTTGCTAGTTTTGTCTCCAAATGGGCGATTTTGCCCCCAAATCTGACAACCGTGCCTTTCCTATTTTAGTTTTGAATCTTCAGCATCTTTCTGCGATTTTCTTTTAGTAATTAATGAGTTAATGATATATTTATCTTAAGTAACAGCATTTAAGTAATAAAGCATTTAAGTAATAAGCATTTAAGTAAGAGTAATTTCATTGTGCGTTTCATAATAATAGATTCAGCGAGCTAGTTGTACATATTCAAACTTATGACACATTTACACAACTTATAGGTTCCTTAGCGTTAAAAAGTGGCTATTACGTAAAAAACAACAGGTGGAGCTTGCTCGGAAGAGAGGCTGGAAGGGATATTGGGTATGTCTGAAGGGCACGACGCTGCTATTCTATCCTTGTGACAATAGGGACAACAGGGCAATAGACAGCGCTCCCAAGCACCTCATCATAGTGGATGGAGCTATCATGCAACCCATACCAGAACATCCAAAAAGAGATTACATCTTTTGTCTCAGCACAGCATTTGGTGACGCTTATTTATTTCAGGTACTTTCCTTTATATTTTTCTAAAAGCTCGCACCCTAAATTGCCTCATATTCCTAAATTATGTCATTTTAATATCCTACACGTAACGGCTGTTTTATTTCTGTACTATGTAAATTTTTACAATTTAAATTTGTTACTCTTTTAAAACTGTTAATTTGAATTTAAAACATTAAATATGAAGCCCCGAGTCTCAGTGATGTAAAAAATATATATGCCAAATTTCAAGAAGATTGGATAATACTGAGGGATTGCACGCATTGATCACTTTTACCTCAAACTAGTGAAATTTCTAATATTGAAGTGTTTTGTACTAATGGGCTTCTCATATATTTCTTTTCTTGGCCACGATGTTTAAAAAATTTCCGTATCCCCAACTATTGTTTTCCTAGTTAGAGCGATTAATAGATGTAAAATGGCAAAGAAAATCAAAGACCTCTTTAAAATTCAAACAAACCTCTTTAAAATTCCTCCTCATTTGGTTTTGCAGTGGGATAGTAAATTCAGTTGCCCATGGAGATTCAAAACTTTGGAAGACAGAGTTTCATATATAGTTACTGGAAAAGATTTTGAGCATTTGCTTGGCGTATCTGTTGCCCTGAAAAGCACTGGTGTGCAGATGGCTGGAGTAGTTCGTCGGGAAGTTAATCGATTTCGGCTACGTAACAATGTCATCGCTATACAGCATCTAAAACTGATCCAAAGGGCATGTGCCAGAATTGAAAGGGAATTCGGATGAACATTGCTGTGGAGGCTTACCGTCAACACACCAGTGAACTAATATCGAAATAAGTGTTTGCCACTTGAAGCATACCATCAAGTGGTCCAGTCATCCAGATTTTTTTAAAGTTCGTGGGCTTCCCTTGATAAGAAGTCATATACGATAATGTCTGGTCAAGAAAGACCCGTTCAAGGCTACTAGAAGAACAACGATTGAAAATGGTTTACTACATCCAAAATGTACTAAAAGACAGAAATCATCCAATAGAAGACTAGAAGCAGTTATTATATTTCTCCCTCCTGTACCTAGGAGGTTGCTCTCAAAACGACTTCAGTTTCAGGATCCCAGGGCCTCTGCAACTAGCAAGGTGGATGTTAAAGGCAATATATGCACTTAAAATTGTCCTCTTCACTAAACAGCTGAATATTCCTCAACGAGAATTGAAAGGAATGAAACCGGTTGCATATTTTGTGAGCCTCATATATGTTCGATTTTGGCCGGAGGCAATTGTAAGCCGATAGACTCCAAAGAATTATTTGGACGTGTTACAGCTTCTGAGCCTTTACCCAGATGCAGACGTAAAAAGTGCTCTCACAGTTGCTATGAGACACCTTTGTTATCTGCCAGAAACAAACGTCGGATTGGGGTTTTTTGGACGAACGTATTACTCAGGGTGATAAGGAAAATATAACTAAAAATTTAGAAAACAAACATGTAAATAAAAATGAAATTAAACAATTAAAGATAAAAACCTAGTTTTTGACAGAAACGACCGGAGCCATTTCATTACTAATAAAACAAAGACGTTCTTTGAATTGTCACGGCGTAACAAAATACTGCAGTGATTCTCTAAGAAGCCATGTGAACGTTCTTAAGGTGCCAATGATACTGCAGAAAGAGGAATCGCTCGGATAAAAAAGTTTAATGAATCGGTCAGGGACGAACAATAAAAACAATTCTTGTCGAGTTCATTTGTGCATCTCAAAAAGATTTTTGCCAAGCAAACCAAAGAAGGATTGCATCATTCAAATTTGATTAATGCTTTGCCTATCATGGCTACCTTTTAAGCTTAGAGTCTAGTTTTAATGTTATTTTACGTTTGTGATTTCTAAGTTTCTGAATAAAAGTAATTAACATTGGAAACCCGTATTTTTTGCTTACTTTTACAAAACGGATTAAAGAGTGCAACCTCTAAATATTATCCAGTCTTCTTGAAATTTTGCTTATATATCCTGTACATCACTGAGACTCTGGGAGTAAGAGTTTTACATTTTATTTTTTGCCTTACGAAATGAAATAACCTAATATATATGCGTTACTTGTTGATACCATTTCCACACTTATAGGATTATCAAGGTACTTTCACCGTGAAAATATTATATTTTCGTCAGTTTTAATATCTTTATTGGCTATATGATAATTCTGTCCGTGAAAGAACGTTCAGTTTGAAAGGCTACTTGGCGTAGAATAGCCCTATCCCTATCGAAAGTTGTATCTTTTTTCGAGTACTGTGAACATTGTTCTTGGATAGCAATTATAGGCATAAGATGAAAACGTTTCGAAGTATAATATAGTCCGTTGCAAATGTTGAAGTTTGCAGAAGGTCTAGCTAGTATTGGGAGGCTTCAAGAGCATTGGTTCAGCCTTCAGAGTTTGGAAATTTCAAACAACTAACTAATAATATTTATAAACAACTAACTAATAATTAAGTGTTTGTTAATTATCCAGTTGATAATGAATATCGTAAAAGCTTTTGTCATTAAATGGGATTTCTTTGCTTATTTATGAAATAAAACCTACTAGTTGAAGACATTGTAATTACTTTATCACTCATGCAGTGTGGAAGATTTTAACTGGCAACAAGATTATAATCTATTATCTCTTACGTTGACATTGCTAATATTATAGATTTCTTTTGCATAATTTTGTTTTCAGAATATCTAATTTCCCTGCATACTATTTCGTATTTTTTTCGCATGGAAACTTCAAGATTAGATATAATAATAATGGCCTTCTAAACCGAGAAATGAAGAAGGTTATTTTAAAAGACAAATCGATAAAGCGGTGACTTCCAGAGAATTTAATTTAAATCTTACAAGCAGTTTATGTGTCAGTAATAACTTTTTAAATTGTGAAATTTCTAAGGATAGCTTGAGGTTATGCAATTTGACACTTAAAGTACAATACCCAGGTTTGAAAAGGTTGCATTGAAAAAATTCGCTTATTTTTTCTTACCTCTATTTCTGTTCAGTGAAATATCGCAAAAGTGAGCACATATGAAAATGTGATATTTTCATAAATTGTAAAATCTCTGATGGCTAGATATGAATTTAGATAGTACAGATAAAAAATAAAAAACTATTGTTAATATTTCAATTTACTGTCAGTAGGATAAAAAACTGAGTAAGTAAGATTATAATTTCTTTCTTATTTCCAAAATAAAAACTATTAAGCGAACATTTTGTCATTGCTTTATCGCAGTGACAAAATTTAATGCGCACGGGGCAGGCGCCACCCCCCCCCCCCCGTTGGTATATTCTTATAGTGTGTATGATATTAAAGATACTATGAAAAGTACATCCGTGTAGCTAAGGATTATGATTTTTCAGAAATAATACCACTCAAAAACTAAAATATGCATTTCCTAATGAGGAAGTTTAGTTTTACTTAGCGGAGACTTTACAGTCTTGAACTGTAAATATATATCGAGCAGAAATACTGAATAGATGCTATAGAACTCTGCATTTTTTATTTAAGGGAAAATGCTGCTTTAAATAACCGAATTTGCATTTGTATTTTGAAATGAATGTTTCTCTAGCACTAAAACTTGAAGTTTTATTTATTTTATTATTACTAAAAAGGGAACAGGATTATTATATTAAATTAAAAGCTTATTGCGTTTAAGAGTTATGATTTGCAAAGACAAGATAGCGGGACTTTCCGGCAGCTAAACATGTTTCTGTTAACAAATTCGAGTAGTAATACTGCTATAAAAATCTTTAAAAGGTGTACCAATATTTTAGGAACTAGTAAATATTTTATAATAATTTATTAAATATGAGTTTTATAAACATCGCTTTATAGTATGACTAGGGTTAAATAAGAAAAACTCGTCGTTATTGTGTCAAATGTTAGTACTTTTATTATTAACATATATTAAATAAAATATCGTTTAGGGATTTGCCCTGTTCGAAAGTCGTATTTTTATGCAGGAAATAAAATTTAAGGTTTTAATATGAGAGATTATTTTGTACGATTATGGTGACATTTTCTTTCTCCTATTAATTTTCAGGCACCTTGTCATGTCGAACTAGAGAACTGGATTAATAGCATCCACTGCGCATGTGCTGCAGCTTTCGCAAGGCATCGTGGGAAAACTGGGACTCTGCATTTGCTACAAGAGGAAATCTTCCGGTTGGAAAAGGAAATCGAATCGGTTAGAGTTTTGATTTATCACTTACAGAACTGATTGCAAGATCTATCAGTTTTTGTTTCCTATATCTCGAATAGAGCAATTTTATAGTATAATAATTTTAGACATCTTTCAGATTGCTAATTTCTTTATAAAAAAACGCAAACCGCACCAAAACGAAATATTACACAAAGACAATGGCAATAAATTTCAAGTGTTTAAGAAACCAGAAAAAAAGAACTTGCAACTAAAAATGTACGCTGCTTGGGAATTACAGTTAGCTGCAATATGTTATAGTTCAGTTAGTTTTGCAAAGGAATAATATTTAAAGTAATTGAGCATTTTCTTTAATATAATATAATCTAATATTCTACTCTAACCGCTACCTTTTACATACTTATTTATATTATTTATTTACATACTTATTTTTTTATTTATTAACATTCTCTTAAATTATATGTTTATGTGCTGAAAACTGGCCAAAGCATTGTGAAGAAGGGATAAAGAAACCGCTCTGTTGAGAAAAACAGATGAGTGTTTTATTTATCAGCCATTTATTTATATGTATCACCTAATTTATTATTCCATTCTTTTCATATTTAAGCCATGTTATACGTCATCAAGTGATATTGCATGTTTCAGTTTACTAAACGCAGTGTTATATATTTTCGAGCAATAGAAATATTACGCAATGCCCCTAATTATCAGCTTTTCTTCTCTTCATTAGCAACTGTTAATATTTAGAAATATTAGTGCTAAATACGGACGGACTAAAATATAAAGACCATAACTCTCTCTTTAAAAACTTGAGCAACGATCATATGTTTTTATCATATATTTAATTACTGAATGTAGTTTTAAATTATATTCTATTAACAATTAATTTTGTTATCACGTAAGAAATCTACAAAGCCATAATCGAAAGGAAATGTGAAAAACGCTGGTTCTATATGAAACCTGAAACGTTTATGCTAAGAGAAATTATTTAACTTAATTCCTTTGCAACTAACTACATTGCAAATTAACTAAGAAAGTAACACGCCAAAAAATCAATTAGCCTAGTAAATTACTTTTTATTAAACTTGTTAACCCCTAAAAGAAGAAGAACCAGTGAACTAGAGATGAATCTGAAAAAGAAAATAAGGATTTATAATATGTTAAATACAGAAAGGAATAAATTGTCTAAAATTCCCAAGACCAGACACAAATGCACTTAAAATTTGACAAAATAATAAATTTTTTTTCGCGAGGGTTTTGTGTACAATTCTATTGATTTCGAGAGCGATTAAACACAAGTCTTTCATCTTCAAAATGAAAAAATAGCTGCAAAATGGAAGGAGCGACAACCGTATTTACATCAAAAGAATGGAGCAAAGCGAACATGGACGTAGCTCCATTTTTCATTGACAGTAACAATGAAACATAAAAACTAAGGTATATAATTTTAAATTTGGATTGGAATTAATGTCAAAACCTAAAGAAGATAAATTTTGGTAAATGGGAAATGCTTTAAGGAAATCCATTTTACAAGTTGAAAAAAGCTTTACGGGTAATTTTCGCAGAATTTGGGACAAAATTGTGATTAAGTTACCAACTAAAATTAGCTATTGAATCTACTATTTCTCTTTTCCGGGAGTAAGAGTCTTGTTCCTTAATTCGAAATTTTAAAGCTCTTTTATTTTACGTTCTATTTTTATCATTTGGTCGATTTTGTATCAAATCATAGTGGAGAAGCTATGATATAAATTCCCCTAAAATATAAGCACAGACGGAATACTTAAGAATCGAATTTATTTTACTTTCTATTCTTATAATTTGGCCGATACATCTCAAATCCTACCAACAAGCTATGATATAAATTCTACAAAAAATATAAGCAGAAACGGAATACATAAGAATCAAACAGCAAATTTTACCGACAAGTCAGAAATTGACCTGAGTGTGGAATTTCTTAAGAATCTACTGAATTTTATAATTTATAGAAGGATGAAATGTAATGACGACAAAGATATTAATGCTATGTATAACGACGGAATGTTTTCTGTGACGGCAAGAAGAATGTTTTTAAAATTTCTCAATGACTATGGGAGAAAATCTTCGACTTTAAATAATTAAGTTTATTAGAAAGCAAAGATTCTGAAGAACAAACTTCGAAAGAGCGATATACGTACCGGTAAAAAGAAGCCAATTTTCGCCTAGTAGGATGATATGATTCTTGCTTTAACATGGGAAGGCAAACAAATAGAAAAAGGTTTACCGAAAATCCTGATGCAGAAATAAAATTCATGACGAATAATTAGAATATCAAAGAGAGAAAGGGAGTTTTCGAATTCAATTTCAAAAGAAAACTGAATGGCTAGATTAACCGAATTCATAACAGGTAAAATCTTGATTATATTCTTTATTACTGAATAATGTGCAAATGTGCCCTCTATCTAGCGAATCCAGAGTCAAAAGGACAGATTCTTGAAATAATTTGACTTCGAAATACATATAAATGTTAGTAAGTACTGTACTGAGAAGATACTTATAGCTAATCCTTCACTTTGGAGATAACATTTACTTTGGGAAAAGAAGTTAGGTTGATTCGGAGATATTTTAATGAACAAATGAGCTCCTCAACTACATTGTATATAAAGTGGAATTCTGGAAGCCTGGTTTCAAGACATTTTAATACATTTTTCAAATAGAATGTTAGTCAGCAATTAATTACATCAAAGGAAACTGTAACTGTGCACTGGGAAGAAATATCCTTAAGTTTATCAACGACTTCAAAAGAATGTTTTACAGTGTAAATATTATAAAAATGTAAATTGGAAAGTATAGGAGCTAAATATTTGGCTAAAGGATAGGTTCTTATTCCTGAGTTAGAAATTATAGGATGAAAAAGAATTAATTCAAATTTTGTGAACTTTGCGAAGACCATAAAACGTAACACAATAAATAATAAGCAGAATGAGCTATTTTTAGAGTATAAATAAGTATATGAGAGGCTATAAACTCTATTTTAACAGTCATTAAAACATTTAATATACAGCCTTCGCTCTTCCCAGTTTATAGAATATTTTAGCTTTTGAAAATGAAAGACTTCGGGTCGATCGCATTCGAAAACTGTTTCTCTTCCAGTTTGGTAAATGCACTCACTTACTGCTATTAAAATGACAACATTTTTAACTTCTAATACGAAGTAAAGGAAGTACTGCCATCGCGAAAACTTTTGGTTATCATATTTCAACTAAAATATCCATTTTGACTGCTTTCGGATCCATTTAAACGACTTTTTTGCGCGACATCTGTATTTCCAGACAGAATAAAGCACTCTTTTTTCCAAAACGGATTATAAAAGGGATTTAAAGAGAAGGGTCTTTTTCGTGATGTCTATACGTACCGTACGTACGTATGTAATATGCATCTCGCATAACTCAAAAACGAGTAGCCATAAAACATTGAAATTTTGTATATGGGACTGCTGTAACATGTAATTGTGCGCCTCCCTTTTTCGTTGCAATCGGCCACATCAAACTTACATAAATATACATATATATATATATATATATATTTGTGATGTGCCATGATGATGTGATGTAGTCGTAGCTCAAAGTAACAAACGATGATAACAAAAAGAATCCATTTATTATTTTTCTTGAAAAACAGCTGTGTTAAAATTTACATCTTCGAAGAACAATTAATAGCTTTTTGAATTGATGTTTATTCCATCATTACATTAATGAAAAGACCGCCCGATGTTCCTTTGCGAGTTCTTTTATAATTACTGGAAAGGCGGAGCTTCCAAGAAATGACGTCAGCCTCATCAGCCAATCCAGTTCGCTTTAAATATATCCAGAACATTCTATAACTGTACGTGTAGGAAAAAGCGGGAAAATCAATTTGACTACGGGGCTGTGAATTTAATTCCACGTACTTTCGAATAAGAGATCGTCGCCATTAAAATGAAAAGAGCATGCATTTATGGTTGGGTTATTCAATTAGGGCAAAGCACACGAGGGCTATCTCCCTAAAGGGAGGGATGCCTTCGTGGAGGACTTTCTAAGGGAAACGTATACACGTTACACATGGGGAAAACCACGAAAACGCCCATGCAGCCAGCCCGTTCGCGGGATTCGAACCTCGGACCGAACTACCAGTGTTCAGCGTCTTTACCGCTCGGCCGCTGGTGGGCACATGCATTTAGAATTGTGATTGAGGAATAAACAAAAATAAAAGACGAAATTTAATTTAGGGTTTTATATGTACTTTTGACTATGGAATATTATTATTACATATATATATATTCCCATCTATTACCCGGCTCCGATAGCTCAGTATTTTTATTGCTATATGTTGGTAAATTGAGCATTTTTTGTTTAGAACGGTTGAATTACGTTGTTCTCATGTTCCGGCTAAGTTATCTATGCCTTTAGTTAATCTACATGCAATAATTGTGCACCGAAAATTAGGTTTCCTTGCCCGTTAACTGCTTGTTTATTTTGAAGTAGAGACTTTAATTTGAATTTTAAAAAACATTTTTAACTGTATTAGGTGTCTTAGGTTTTTCTGTATTTTACAATTCTTAATGAAGATGTTCTGGAATTTTATGTACTTTTGTCTTACCATGAAATGAGAACTGAATTGACTGAGTAAGAAATATATCTCTAATGAAATTCAAGGAAATAAATTTAAATGAAATGCAGCAAAAAACGTGTATAATTGATTAAGTCGTACAACGATATCATGTGATGCCTACATCAGATATTTTTTCCCTGTTTCCTGCGAATACCTTTTTAATTCATTTGTTAACATATATACTTAATGTTCAAACATACAAACAAATGTTACTCTAAATAGATAATAAATAGAATAATTTTAAGAAAAATCAAATTTAATAAATTAAATTCTATTTTGTGTACATTTTGACAACTAAACAAGTTACACGATTAGTTGAAAACGTTCTTAATATTGTTTTCTAGGACTTTAAAATGAAGCACATGGCAGAGTTGCAGCTTACTGTAGTAGCCGATGCGGACAGCAGAGAAACGCTGACGAATCAAATAAGCCAGTGGGAGGAGAACATGGAGCGGTTGCACTGTGAGCAGTTCCGCTTGCGGTGTTACATGTCTTCCTTACAGAATGGAGAACTTCCTAACCCAAAGGTATGCTAAATTGTCCAGCTATGGGATTACATCCGTCAATACATCACCATGGCAACTGATATAGGTCTAAGTGCAAACAGTTTGGAACAGAGAGACCCAGTAAAACCGCATTTACGCTTCGGTGTATGGATAGTATTCTAAACGCAAACCCCAGATGAGAATTTCCTGTAAGTCACGTAAAATTACATTTCAATTTAATATAGCTAAGTTATAAAATCCGCAGTCTCTCCGTTTTTAGTTGGTATAGATGTACTTCTGACTTTCCTCTAATACATTGCACAGATCGAAAGTAGATAACAAATGAATTTGGAAATTGCTTTTATTTTTTTTAATTTTCAAATATCCAATTCAATTCAATATATTCAATTGAATTCAATATATTCAATTCTCTGTTACGTCTGGATACTTTAAGTTGTAGGGATTTATAATTATTTTCACTAAGTTTTTCACTAAGTTCACAAAGTTTACCCTTTCCTATAAGCCCCCTTTCTCATCATTGTCAATGCCAAATTATTTAAATTTGGTAGCGTGTGTAAAGGCATGCAAATTTTACCTTTAGGAGAAAAGATTTAAATCATGGGTGTCTAAAGTGCGGGCCAAAAGTCTTTAACATGCGGCCCGCACGCAAATTATGAAAGTATTTAAATTTACACATTTTTATTAAAAAATAAATGTTTGAATTTGATTCATATATAATCGTTTCGTTGACATTTATTTTAAAATAAAAATTAATAAAAACATCTTAGTATGTCATGATGTATTAAACCCACCGCGTACGGCTCCCGCGATTTCCACGGGATGAGAAATCCGTCTCGTAATACAGGGCACGTGAAAATAGCGTGCGTGAGTTTATTTCTCTTATTTTCAATACGTATCACTCTTTTTCTCCGTTGTAGGCTAAGAATATTATAATATTCATATTTTACGTCTCTTTTTGCACTTAGATGGCACTAGAGCTTTATATCATTGTAAGGGAGTGCTATTGCTTCTTTCATTCTTCGTGGGAACTGTATCATTTGCGAGACCAGAATTTCAGGTTTATAAGTAATAATAATAAATAAGTACGAGTAATATTATTAGCAATGCAAATTAGTTAGCATGTAGTTCAATTTATATTTTTGCAATTCAAAAAGGTTCACAACTTGTAAACTATTTAAATACGTCCTAAAACCGTTCCATATGGTATATTTTACCACACATGAGAATTTACGTTTTGAATTACGTGTGTATCCACTTGATTTTATATTTCCAAAAATAATCAACTGTTAATAGTCAATGTATTTTTGCCGTCGTAAAACTTTTAAAAATTTTAAATATGTATACAAATGTTCGACGAATATTTGTACGCAATATATTGCATTGTATTTTAAGCTCCTAATTCTTGTATCAAATTCTTAAAAAGGTATGAATAATTCATATTCATTATCGATATTTGCTTATAAAATTAAAATATATAATTTTTTGATGGCCTCTATGTCATTACAAAAACAAGCAGAGCATAAAAAAAGAAAAATTGAAGATGGAAAAACAGTTTTTAATGAAAACTGGACGAAGAAATACTTTTTTATTGAAGAGAACAGTAAAGCACTTTGCTTAATTTGTAGGGACTTCCTGCCAGTTTTTGAAGACTACAATTTGAAACATTTATTCAAAAGCACGCCGCAAAATATTATCTATATCTCGGCATTTGCCGTAAAGATAAAATAACAGAACTAAAAAAAGGGCTATCGTCTGAGCAAACGTTTTTTTAAAAAGACAGCTACTCAAAATATTGATATTGCAAAAGCAAGTTATGTCGTAGCAAATTTAATAGCGAAAAACTCAAAACCCTTAACTGATGGCGAATTTATATAAGAATGTATGAAAAGCGTAGCAAACATATTGCCCTGAAAAAAAAGTTGGATTTTTCTAAAATCAGTTTATCGCACCAAACCATAGCCACAAGAATTGACCAATTGGGGAATTCAGTCTTTAAAAAGCAAATACATCAATTTTAAATTTCATTCGTTAGCATGGACGAAAGCAGTGACGCTTTTGATACGACAGTCAGGCTTTATTAGAGGAATCGATGAACATTATAAATATTGTTACGAAAAATTCGGCGGTTGCGCCTGTATGTAATCTTTCCGGCATAGCACTAGGGTTGCCATAAAATAATGTATGGTAGGGTTGCCAGATTGGCGACTTTATCGCCCATTTGGCGACCAAATTGGCGATATCCCATGGTCCAATCGGGAAGCTTCTAGAATAACTTCCTGTCGAGATATTTCTCGAAACGTGTGGAACTTAAAGAAAAGCTATATAAACCCTTGCGTTTCTGAGAGCGAGTAGTGGCGAGAGTGTGATTAAGAGTGTGATTAATTGTGAGAATTGCGAGAATAGCTGCTGACTGTGATTGCTAAGCTACGCAAGAGTTTTGTGAACGGAAAGCGATCGAGATAGCGCTTTGCCGTGAAGCTGCCTTTACAGTTACACCCTGAAGCTGTGTTGCTGATTGTTTCAGCGTATTTATTGTAGATTTTCGACGCTTTTAAAGGTAATTTTGGAACTGTGCTGTAAATAGTGATTCTTGTAAATAAATTGTGCTTTTTATTGTTCTGCATCGTGTTTTCATCGGATACTCTCAAATCCACGAACCCGTAAAACGCAACAATATCAAGAAAGAAATTGTTGCTTTAGTATTGTTAAAGGACACAACCAAGTCTGTAGATTTATTTGATGCATTAAAAACGACGATGAAAAGGTTTTAATTATCTATGAAAAAATTATCAGCTATCATAACCGATGGAGCCGCTGCCATGGTTGGTAAAAATGAGGGACTCGTTGAAATGGTTAATGAAGCCGTCGTCTGCCGGCAATCTGATCTTAATGGCATATCAATTGTATTGTACATCAGGGCAATTTATGTGGGAAACTTTTAAAAATGGAAAATATTTACATTAAGCGTTGTTATAAAAACAATAACCTTTTTGAAAGCAAAAGGACTTAATCATAGGCAATTTGAAGATTTTCTTAAGGTAATGAGCACTGAATTTGCAGATGTTATTTATTATACAGAAGTGAGATGGCTCAGTAAGGCGAAAATGCTCAAAACATTTTACGATTTAAGAACTGAAATAAAAATATTTACGGAAACAAAAGGGAAATCTGTGGCTGAATTTGAAGACGAAGACTGAGTTTTAGATTTAATTTTTAATAGACTTAACAGAATATTTGAATGATTTAAATTTGAGACTTCAAGGAAAAAATCAGCTTATTAATAACATGTTTCAAACAATAACAGCCTTTGAAAGAAAGTTAAAATGTTGGCACAATCAAATAAAAGTAAACGATTTGACACATATCAGTACTTTGGCTGCACATAAACCTGTGAGTTGCACACAATATGTAAAATATGCTGCATTAATTTTTGATTTAATTCAATAATTTGAAAGTAGATTTCAAGATTTTCGAAAAAATAAAGATTATTTCAACATATTTTCTACCCCATTTTCTCTGGAAGTAAGTAAATTACCTTCAAATCTTCAAACGGAATGCATTGAACTGTAAAGTGACATTCAACTGAAAGAAAAATTTGAAAAAGTTTCTTTGCTGGAGTTTTATCTACTTCGTGATAAATATCCTAATTTTCGCAATCATGCTTTATTTAATGTCTTCAGCTTTTTGCAGTACCTATATTTGTGAACAATTATTTTCAAGAATTAAGCATACAAAAACAAAAATAGGACAAAGATCACTGACAAACATCTTAAAAATGCATTAAGAATTACAACCTCGTCTATTGAACCCGATATCGATCTGCTTTTTCAACAAAAGCAAATTCATCCATCTCATTAATTTGAATTTTTTCCCATCTTTATGAAATCCAAACTAAATGAAACAAAATTGTTACAAATTAATAATAAATATGTACCTATACATATCTAATTAAAATTTTAAAAAATTAATAATAAAAAGAAGTTAATTTATTTTAAAACAACATAGAGCTAATTTTTATTTCAATTTGTTAAAAAATATTGTATGTGTGGGCCCGCAAATTTTTTTTTCTTTGCAGTGCGGCCCTCAAACGGTCATTGTTTAGACACCCATGGTTTAAATACTGAGTTCTAGAAGAAAATAAAAAGAGAGTGTGGGCAAGCACTGTACCTGTGTATCGTGAGCTTCTGATTCTTCATCTATTGCTGGTTAAAGTGTCGTAACAGCTATTACTTTGCTGTCACGAGACCTCGACGCGGTTTTGCGTAACAGGATTATCTGAGCCCTGGTAAAAAAGCTCTACTGTTTGTTAATATCTTTGAATTTTTAGTTTAGTTCTTGTTAGTTGAGTTGCCGCCAAAGCGAGGCGTAGTTTGTTAGCGTCAAGTCGACGCATTGTGAATTTTAAAGAGTTTGATTAAAGGGTTCTTTTAAGCCTTCTCCTGCCTGGTTTCTGCACTTACTTTAGCTGTCACTTCAAAACTTTAACAAGAAGATGTCACAAAGTACGTTAAGGTATTCGATTACGTTTTAATCATCAATTTTGATGAAATTTTTCAAACCTTTTTTATCGCTTCGTTTCAAACCTTATACATTAAACTTCTCAAAACTCCTTTTATTTTGTTTTTCTAGTCGTTAGAAGCAGAATTATCATCATTCTTGTTAACGCTGTGAAGTAGAAGTTCTGTTCAAAAACCCAAAAGCTGATGTCTAAAGTTACACAGACTACTCGAAATAATTTTAAAAGGATAATTTTTCATTTGCGTACATTTGATGATGTTCAAAAGATGATTTTAAACCTTTCCACCTGTTATTAAGTGCTCGGAACAATTAGTTTTTCTATTTAGTTTTCATACTTGGCAACATTTTCTTTTCCTTCTGTTTGTGTTTAAGTTAAATTAAACCTATTTTTTGAAAACCTGATTTTTTCGACTTTTCTGTTACGAAGCAACTTAAAATATTACTGTACTGTAGTAATTTTATGAAACTTTCCGCAAATATTTAATGAAATATTGTCAATTAAATGGAAGGTTTAGGTACATACCTAACATTTTTTCAGACAGTTTTGTAAAGGAAAAGAGAGAAAATTAGCTAGTTTATGTATTCAAACAAGTACATTTAATAGACACTTTACTTTAATACGTAGATTTTAGTCCATTTAATTCCTTAATAAATGTAAGGGACAAATATAAAAGTAAAATGTTGATAAATATTTTTGTGGTAACAGTAATCCTAAAATTAACGCATTTTTGAGCCAAAAATGTAATACAAACCAAACCTTATTCTTTGATAATATGTTTATCATTTGCTTCTGTCATTTTAAGTAGTTATTTTATTAAATAACACCAATAATAGATTCATTTGTGCTATCTTCCAAATTTTGGTGTCGAATGTATTCGGATATCTTAATAGGTATGAAAAGTAAGTTGACATTAAGAAGATTTATTACTGATTATTTTATTTTTTTAACAAAAGTGTGGAAACGTTATTCAGAATCATACGATTGCCATTCTCAAGCAGCTGTAAAAATTTAGATCTTCCTGCGACTTTATAATTCAGCTATCACCACGTGCAGTACAATTAATCGGCGTATGATAAGATGAGGTAATTATCTCTGTTATAACTTTTGTTAAGTTTTGCAGTTTGTTTCGAATCGTTAGCTACGAAACCGAAAGACAAATGTACGCAAATAATGACATTACATGAATAATTGCTATGACCAAGATCTAAATGACCATAATATAAAATCTAAAGCAGAATAATATTGAAAATAAAAAGGAACTGTAAAAATGACTATCTATTATAGTTAAATAATTAAAATTAATACACATATTTAATAAATAAACAAAACGTACATCAATTAGCTATTAGTTTATCAAGTTGACACACTGTGCAAAACAGGGATAAGAAAACATATTATTCAAGATTTCATTTTTATGTTAAAAGTAGTAACATTATGATGTCAAGACTGCATGCCAAGAGGTGGTTTTATTTAATTTCTTTATCCAATCCCTAAGAGCTTCATATCTAATTTATTAACGGTCCTGAATCGGAGCAATAATTGTAGAGGCATTAGGTTATTTAGTTGCAGGAGACATGAAAAATATGCAACGCCATCGCCGGGAATCGAACCACGGACCTCTGAAATACCGGCTCAGTGTGCTGACCATTACACCACGAAGGCACGCTAAGAATGTGGGAGATATTCCTTATATAATTAGCCTCGTGAAAACATAACTTGCGTATATTTTAAGCCTAGTTTAAAAGCGCTCAACAAAAGGTATGGTGCAAAATTGGTATGTCCAAGATAAGTTGATCAGGATATCCAGGATCTGTAAATCCAAACTTAATCATCTGTTTCCAGTACACAAAAATGCCGTTGAGGAAGTTGTAAGGTTTTAGTTTAAACTAACAAAGTTTTATGTTAATTTTTTCTTTCTTGTAAGTTCTTATTTCAACCTCCCTTTAGAATGAGCGCGCGTTTCAGCTTTATGCTAAATTGAAGTGGAGCCAAGTTTGTATTTAAAGGTTAGCGAGGAACTTCTCGGAGTGAGAGAGCTTTTAGTCTCAGATCAGTGCTGCTCTGTTTGACGTCCACCTGACTAGTTAGTATTTAAATTCTAAGCCTTAGCGCTGTTACGCTATTACTTATTGAAATAATCTTAGTGCGTTAGTATTAGCTAAATCTTGCTACGCACCATTGATCGTTTAGCATAGAGGCCAACCTCGCGTTTATAGCTCTGTAAGCAACGACTACTTAATTTCTATTCACTTTATTTTAAAGTATTGGATTGTTCAGTTTAGACCCAAGTGCGGTCATTATTTTCTGTTATCCCTCCCGAGTTGGGAAGTGGCTGTAAATAATAGTGGTTTAATAAAAGAGGATTTTAAATCCTTCTTACGTGCAGTTATTCTATCACTTAACCACAGTATTCTGCCACAGAACATAGCTGCATTCAGCTCCCTGTTCAAGATCAGGACTTAAACTACCTCACGAATATGTTCTCCAAAAGTATGCATAGAACACTCAGTCCTGACACTGGCGCCCTAACAGGGACGCAGTGATCTGAGATTAAAAGCTCTGTCACTCTGAGAAGTTCCTCGCTAACCTTTAAATACAAACTTGGCTCCACTTCAGTTTAGCATAAAGCTGAAACGCGCCCTCATTCTAACGGGAAGCTGAAATAAGAACTTACAGGAAAGAAAAAATTAACATAAAGCTTTGTTAGTTTAAACTAAAACCTCACAAAGTTAAAGTCTGAAATTGAATGTTTCCCTGCGCTGACACTTAAAGCTTTAGTTTGAGTAAAGATGTGTATCAGTGCTTAGAAACATTTCATCCTGTTCGTCGTCATCTTGCTCCTACCGTTGTCAAACAAGTGGCTTCATCAGCTGTATATGTACACTATATGGGGTCGTTCTAAAAGCTTTCTACAAAATTCACTGTGACAGTGGACTTACAAGAAAGATCGTCTCCAAACCTTCAACTCTCATACTGTCGGAAAACAAAATGTATGAATCTGATCGTGTACAAGTACATAATAATAAAAAATTAAGTTGCTAATATTCTACAGATAGGCAATTAACAAACTAAAAAAAAATAATAAGATTTAGTGATAGTGATCTAACGAATTTTTTTCTTAAAATACAATAAATTTCAAAATACAATAAATTGTAATAATCCAGTCGTTATTACCTATAATGTCATTCGTCTAAATTTATTTGTACCTATTTTTCATTGTCTTTTTCAGTGTTGTCCCTATATCGCAAAGATTTCATTTAACTAATATTATGATGGAAATCGCCAACTAATTTATGTGTTGTTCTTGCAGAGTTTATTGACTCACGTATCCAAAGCAACAAAAGCTACTTTGAACAAATTAGGAGTCTTTACCGTTTCCTCTTTTCATGCCTACATCTGTGCCCGAAGTCCTTCCTTGCTCACTAACCTTCTTTCCGGCAGAGGTGCCACTAAAAGAAGATCCCTATCCAGATCTAATAGTGGAAGGTATAACAAATTACTTATATAAGAATTTATATTTAAGTAGTTGTATCTCCTTAAGCTTGATCCATATAGCGAACTCTCTTCTTTTATTTGTGTGTCCTGAAGCTCACCAACACAGAATGTTAGCAAAGTATTATCAGCTGCTTCTTAATGTAAAAGATTTTGCTGCAAAAAGTAGCATGTTTCCTTCCACGGATGACATAAAAGTCTCAAATTTTACATTAATTTTCAAATAAAAAAATTTGAAATTTTCTGAAATTCTTTATAAAAAACACTTTTCCGTAAATCTCCTATAATGGCCTTCTAAAAACAGAAAAGAACAAAATCTTTACATAAGTAAAAAAACTAAACTTATTTTTACTTCCTTCTACGGGAAGTATTGCAGTCGAGAAAAATTTCGGGTACCATATTTCAACGAAAATATCCATTTTGACCGTCTGGAATCCATTGGAACGATGTTTTTGCCTGACATCTGTACGTATACATAATAAAGGACTCTTTTCTCCTAAATGGATTTAAAATGAATTCAGAAAAGATTTTCTTCGGGACAACTGTACGTACGTACGTATGTACGTGCCTCACATAATTCAAAAATGAGGAGCCTCAGAACGATGGAAATTTTGTGTATGGGACTGCTGTAACATGTAGTTGTGCACCTCCCTTTTCGGTTGCAATCGGCAGCACCAAACGTGTATATATATATATACCCACTCTGTTACCCAGCTCGGTGAGCTCAGTTTTTTATCCTTATGTTGGTAAATTGTGTAGTTTTGGCTTTAAATGTGATTACTTTATGTTGTTCTTATGCCCAAGTTAAGGTTTTAATGCCTTTAGTTACTCTTCGTGCAATAGTTATAGAATCATCAACAATTTAAATGTATAAGAGGCGAATTAAGCCTAACGATGCCATCATTTGTTTACATTTGTAACTCTTAGTAGAATAGTGAATTAAGTTAGTTTATGTACCAACTGTAAGGTTTTAGTTTAAACTAACAAAGTTTTATTTTAATTTGCCTTTTTCTATCTGTTCTTATTTCAACTTCCCGTTAGAATAAGCGCGCGTAATTTGAAGTGGAGCTAAGTTTCTATTTAAACGGTAGGTAGGAACCTCTCAGTGTGAGAGAGCTTTTAGTCTCAGACCACTGCTACTCTGTTCGACGTTCGCCTGACTAGCTAGTAATTAAATTCTAAGCCTTAGCGCTGTTACGCTATTACTTATTGAAGTAAATCTAAGTGCGTCAGTATTAGTTAAATCTTGGTACGCACCAGTTAGTTTAGAGGCCAACCTCGCGTTCATAGCTCTGCGAGCAAACGACGATTTAATTTCTATTTAGCTTTAGTTTAAATTTGATTGTTCATTTTAGACTAATGCGCGGTCTCTATTTTCTGTATCCCTCTCGAGTTGGGAAGTGGCTGTATATAATTGTGGTTTAATAAAAGAGGATTTTAAAACCTTTTGAAGTGCAGTTCTGCTATTACAGAACATAGCTGCATTCAGCTCCCTGTTCAAGATCAGGACTTAAAGTTTTCACGAAGATGTTCGCCAAGAATATGCACCGAACACTCAGTCCTGACACAACTTCAGTGATTTTTGCCGAGTTGAACCAAAAGTAAACTTTCAGTTTTGTGCACCGAAAAGTCTGTCTTCCTGCCCGCTGGCCGAATTGCTTGTTTTGCCATAGAAACTCTAATTTTAATTATAAAAGTTTTTTTTAATTGTTTTTAACTGTATTGGGTGTTTTATGTTTTTCTGCATTTTATAATTTTTAATGAAGATGTTTTGAGTTTTTATGTATCTTTGCTTCGCCGTGAAGCGAGTACTGAATTGATTAAATGAGAAATATATCTCAGAAAATTAGAGGAAATAGATTTAAACGAAATGCTGCAAAAAATGTGTATAATTTAATAAGCCGTGCAAGGAACTCAAGTACTGTTCACATCAGATTTTTTTTACTAATGGAATGAAGAATCTAGTTCAGCATAATTATTTTTTTAGCATATTCATAAATTTTGCATAAAGGCGCATTATTCAGCATTTCTTTATTAATTTTTATGTGTTCAAATATTATTTTCGAATAATATTTATATGTGTTAAAATATTTGTATGTGTTAAAATACAATTTTCGAATAAGCTTTCTAAGTAAGAATGCTTCATTATATCATCAAAGTTTTAGAAAAAGGCATTAAAATTATGTTCAAATTATTTTTAACATAGTGCGCATTTTAAGCCAGAATTAGAACTTATTTTGTCTCAATCTGGACATTAATTTTGAGCAGTTTAATAATTTTATGTTTTTATTTCAGACGGTCCCTTAGTCTTACGACAACTTCAAGCTGCAGTTTAGATTTACCGTCTATGCCAGAAAGGTCAATCAAGATACAAATTCCTGATAATCAGGTAACTTTGCACAGCATCACTTCAGTAGCAATTAAAATGATAAAATAATAATTAAAAAAAATCTGAAGTACCAAAACCCCTAATTAAAATTAAACTAAAGCAAATATACATACAGCATATTAAATAAAATAACGTTGTGTAGCATAAATTTAGAATAATAAAAAAAATTAAATCCTTAAGTCAACTTAAATAATTAAGTGTTACGTGAATTTGCTACACAACAGAAGAATTATATTATTTTAGAAAATCGACATCTTAAAAGTAATGACAAATTTTCTTTAAGATATAATCTTGAAAAATTATTCTTAAACGCTTAAACAAGTTTTTGTGATGTAGCAACCGCTACACTATCCATTATTTACAGTATTTGATTTTTAATTTAAAGGAATTATTGAATGATTCAAAAGTTTTGCATTTTTAATAATCTATTGCAAGTTTTATTCATTTTTCCTTCCCTTTTTCCAGACTGTGTCCACCACATCTTTGAATGTTAGAGACAATATGATGGTAGAGGAAGTATTATGGAGCGCATGTGCCAAAAAGCAGTTGTCTCCGAATGATCATTTCCTTCGAGCAAAGAAGCGGAAAGACGTGGACGAGTATTTTGTTCCTCCGCGAACAGAAGTCATAGAAAATCTCATTAATGTACGTTTCATAAACGTTTATATGAAATTAAGTATTTTTAAAAAGCTTTAAAACCTGTATAAATAATTCTTTTCTTTCTTTGAGATTGCTGAGCTTATATCTAGTGCACTTTCAAATTTAAAAAAAAAAAGTTAGAACATGTCGTCATGCTTTTATAAATGTACATGTATGTCTTTTTTTATTTTTGAAGTATGTACCATCATACATTTTCTATAATTATTTACAAAGATTATTATTCTACGGATGTTTATGTTTTTAAATAAATGTTTAAAATTCTTTACTTTTTTCTTGACTTTTAAAATCGCATTGTGTATTATTTTTTAAATCTGAATATGTAAATTGTTTAAATAAATTTTTCCCAATTGCTTTATAATTTTATGCAAAGGTAAGAAATTCTTTCTGAAATTTAAACTTTTTTGTTCAGACATTCCATTAATGTTACATTTTATCAATAATATGTAAATACTAATTTAACAAACAGATAACTTTTAATTTAACAAAATAAAAAATGCTTATTTTTGTAATTTGTTTTAACAAAAGGACTATTTTTTATCACTACTTTCGCTTCAGAATATACTATATATTGATTCAATATAATGTCCACGAAATCTTTGTTTTAGAAATATTTACAAATGCTTAATTATTGCTCTTTTAGTAGTTTTTATGTTAAATACTTGCCTGTTAAATTCTTACAAATCTTTGCTTTTTCACTTTTCGTTTCTTAAACCCACCATTATGGTATTTTCTATCTGCTTCGTGCCCAATTATGACCATATTGCATGAATTTAATCTATATTAATTACTCTTTTGCAACAGTAAATTCGCTCTGTAGTGTAATATTTAATTAATTGCAATATTTCAGTGGAAGAATTTTCTGCCCTGTACGTTTACAATCAGAACGTTCAAATATATATCAGCGCTTTTGTTTATATTTTCACACCTTCGAATCTTTAATATAGGTGCCCAAACTTCATAATTATTTAGCGTCACGTTTCGAACACTATGATATAGGATATTTATGACATTTACCATCTAAAATTTACCTAATTCACTTAATCATAATTGCAAATAAATAATGTGAATTAAATGACTGTTACATCAATAAATCTTAAAAATTTATGCATTTTAAATGTCCAGTAAAAAGCCTGTATAATTTCTGGAAATCATTTTCATTTCTATTGTCTCTTCAAAATTCTCACTGTGCGATATTTAACAGAAAAATTTTAAGCTCTCCATCAGAACTACAACTTAAATAGATAAATTAATTGAAACGTTCAGGAAGTCAAATGTAAAGGGAGAAAATTCAAGTAGGCATAACATCGCAATTAAATACTTTTCCTTGATAAGTAGGCTATCTTTGAAACCAGCAGTGAACTATCTACAGATTTACACTCCGGAATACCTAAGCATCCAGAAATTAGAAGTTTTATCTACTACTTCTATCTAAAACTACAAGTTTTAGTTTACATTTGCTATACAAGTAAAAACTTGTATATCAAATGAGGATCAGCATGTCTTACTGTCCGTCAGAGACTAACATTCAAAATGGTAGCTTGATTCTCCTCCGTGAACTCAGAATATGATTTATATGCAAATAAACTCTATTAGAAAGCATCATGTGCTTAGAAATTATACAAGATGATCAGTTATATGCATTTCTTGTTATCAGAATGATGATAGGTTTAATAAATCTCGAGCAAAAATTCGACTACACTCGAAACCAGTTAACACATTGATTGCCAGAAAATTCTATATAAATTTCTTGAACAATGATTATTGGGTTTCAGATTTATTCTGTGAGGATATACTAAACAAAAATTAGAGTTTTGTTATTCTGGTGCATTTTAATAAAGTTTATCTTTTGCTTATTTGCGGTCACCAGTGCTCGTCTCGGCACTAATGGAAAAGTTTACTGCATGCGTCGAAAAGGTCCCCTTGCTGGCCACGTGTATAAACTATATTCTGGCGTTTTTGACAGTTACTTACCATATATTCCGGCGTATAACGCCCACCTGTAATTTCAAGCTACATTTATTAATTTTTAAGCATATTCGCCATATAACGAGCACCTTTTCTATGCAAAGAAACCTGAAACGTACATGTACGATTCTCTTATATTTTGAAGTTATTTATTCCAGGATTTTTCCCATGCGTTAGAACAATGGTATACTGAATTGACAAGCAATAAGAGGTAAAATACGTGTGGGAGGAGGAAATATTTGAGGGATTAAATGATTCAGCAAATATGGTAGGTTATATTCAATGCAGATGTGCACAAGAATGCTATTCTAGGGTTTCGAGAAAAGGGGGATAGAATTTGTGCTAAAAATCCCCTTCTGAACCGAATGAATTCGCGGAATTAGGAGTCAGATTTTTTTCTTTCTTTGGTAATTTGAAGCCTTGATTTTGAAAGTAAGCATGGAAAGTTTTAGTAAATCGCATTTGCTGTAGTTTTAGTAAATCGCATAGTTGATCTAGTATTCCTTTTAGTAGTAAATATGGTTTCTGCCGAACGAAACAACACTGTGCTGGTTTCAAATGCGAAGTTCTTCAATTTGCGAAAGAAAATGGAAATCGTGCTGCAGCAAGGGTGTTTGACGTTGGTGAAAGATGGAACGAATGCTGATTATTTACTTATGGATCAGAGTAACATTAATAGTGAAGGTGAAACAGATTCTATGATGTGGCTGAAGATATAACGCAAGACGACCATGACGAATTTTTCATGTTATCCGATAATGAAAAATGTTAAGTACATAAGATATACCATTTCTTTTAAATAAACAGCATTTAGGTACATGTAAAAATCTAACTTTCTTATGTTGAATTTTCCTTATTTTTTATCCATCATTTTTATATACTACGTATAACGCGCACCCGTAAATTTAGATCTTATTTTTTGTATTAAAACTGCGCCTTGTACATCGTAATATACGGTATTTGAGCATTATCAATTAAATATAGATATTCATCCCATAACATAACCTTATCTTGCAGTTTATAAGCTACATTCCCCAACACATTTAGTATTATTATTGATTTACTTTTTCTTTATTTGTTACATAAAATTTGTTTGTGTTTATCTGTTACGTTGTAATCTCAATATTTTCCATTTTCTGATCAGTAAAATCCCGTTTGTACCTAATGAGTTATATTTTAGACACATTCTTTCACAAATGACCATTTATTATGTTTATTTCAAATAACATTCTCAGGCAAAATCGTAGCAACTTACAAAAGGGCCACATCGGGGAACCCCATCGCGACAAATGTGTTAATCACTGTGCTATTCTTCAAAGTGGTTCTTGTAACTAATATAAAAAAATGGTGACCGATAATACTCATAAAAATCTCAAAAAGCTCAAATTTTCAAATTTAGATGCTTTATAATATTTTAGTGTATATTAGCAACCATAGAAGATCATTCCATTAGAAGGTATTCTAACAATATTTAAGTAAATCTTAAGTTCAAGATCTTTTGGAGATGAGGTGGGTATTTTAATTAACTTAAAAGGTTTGTTCGCATTATTGGCAGTATCTTAAATGCTAATTCCAGGTCATTATTGATTATGTAACTTCATTCTATAACTTATTATGTGACTGATTTTCGGAAGATTTGTAAAGATACTTTTTCACCCTTTTCGAAAGGCTGCCACCTTATGCGTAGTGAAAGAAGTTATGTGTTTGCAAAAGCTTACAAAAATTTTCAAAAGCCGGACGTCGCGTATGCACGTTTTCATGCACATTATTTGCGGGCCAGTAATAAATAGCATTCTTTGCCTACTCTGTCGCACTTTTTTCATTTCTCGAGTTTCGAATGCGTATTATTTATTTTTGCTTACTTTTTATTACTAGCCCAAAGGACGTTAGCCCAGAAGGGCTGTTAAATTCGTTTTGACATTTTGAGTCGAATCACTATAAACGGCGTATCACGTTTCAAGTTGTGGCACCAAATGTTTGAGCCCTGCATTATATTTAAAGAAATAAAATGATGAACAATCTGCATAAATGTATGTATGTGTTCTCGCATTGTGATACAATAACAGTATCTAGAGACATTAATTTTTGAATAACGTACTCTTCCACCCGAATATGGGCTTCTGGAAGCCCTAATTTTGAATTTGTTTTATTACCTATTTCATATTTTGTAAAACTTTAACGAACTTTTGATTAAGAAACTGAACGATTTCAAAGCAGCAATGGCAACACTGTAAGAAAAAAAAAACAATTTTATCTCCAGCGCTCGAGACTGTGTATCGGAAATTCTGAAGATATGTTCTTTTTAAATTATTTTTTTAATATTGCTGTTGAATTCAATGTTATGGTTTAAGTGCGAAGAACATGATATTTAATAAATAAAGGTAACACACAAAGTGTTAAAAAAGCACCTTTGAGCGTAATATAAAATCAAAAAGCTTTCAGATTTTTTTCACTATTTGTGTTCTTTATTTTTAATTAAAATAACAACATATGTTTCTAAAATGTACAGAAATCTCTTCGCCAAAGAGGACATCGTCTTTAGCAGGCTAATTTTTATTAAGTTATTTTATTGATTTTTGTATTATACTCCTCTGTTTCGTAATTTTTCGAAGGTCCATATGTCTCCTTATAATATACACTATTACGCTCAGAAAAATAATTTAAGTAGTGACATAGGTATTTATGAAACCGAATCTCAAATTTTAAAGAAATTCTTTCATCATCCCTTTCTTGAAGTTTCAAGATTGCATTCTGATGGTAAGCTTTACATATTATGCAACACAATGCGTGTTCGTATGTAT
>KK112313.1:793085-810724 GCA_000611955.2 Stegodyphus mimosarum
GAAAATATGTGTAAAAAAGGATTTTCAAAGCACAACGCAAATGCTCCTAAGATTGTTATAGAATAAATAATTAATGTAAATTATTATTTAAGGCAACTGTACAAAATTTAGAAATAATGTAAACTAAAAAATGTATTAAACTGTAAAAGAATATTATCAACAGCTCTTATCTAAGAGTAACAGTTATGTTGTAAATATGCAAAACACTTATTTTGAATTAAGTACAATCCATATTAGGCAGGAGAAATAAATTGATTCTTCGGTGATTTGAGATGAACGAAACTTATTTTTACTTAGAATATTTTTTGGCGGTTTCCGTTTCTACCTGACTGCCTCCTCAAGATTCATCAAGAAAAGAAATTTAGATAGCAAATAAAAATATAAATTTAGATTCAAAATAAAAATATATGGAAAGTATATGGTATATGGAAAGTTTTCTTATTATGAATTATATATACATACACTGCTGTATAATGTGTGTGTATATATGTACATATATAATTTTGGAATGTCAGGTTGGATTATAATAGATTTTCAAGCACACATAGAAGATCCAGAGTGAAAAGCAAACTAGCAGCCGAGACAGATCTAATAAGAAGCAGTCGTACCAGTTTAACTAATATTCTTTTCATTTCTGTCAAACTTGGCACTCTAATCGTGCCCTTTCTAGAACGCAACATTTACAGTTTTGATACCGTTGATGTAAGAAGACAAGCTGCAAACAGCAGCCCAGTTAGGCCGAGAAACAAGAGCCATGCGCGATGTGTTCAGGACAAAATCTTAATTCAGAATGGGTTAGTTTCAGTTTCAATACAAATCGATGGAAGAATTAATTATTCTCTGAAATTATTACTGGCTGTTGGGAGATTCACTTCGCAAAGCTATTTAAGTCACCAGCGTTGTGTAAAGGTCATATGATATAGATTAACCTATAAATGACTCTGTCCAGAGTTTGATATGACGTAATGCAGAATTAGTTTTCAGTTATGGCGCAGTTTAGAGAAATTTATTACTAGAAAGGAAGTACAAAAATTAAAAATTAGCAATCAAAAGGCTTTTTAAGTTATAATTTTGATTTGCATATTTTTTATCTTATATATATATATATAAATATATATATACTAACACATTAATATTACATAATCAATTAAATATATTCTTAAAATCGAATTATTTTTTAATCTTCTCTTTTAATAGTAGACATAATTATTTATACCAACAAGTAAATGGCGTAAATAAGCTCTAAAGAAGGAAAAGAATCATTTAACATTTCAAATGACTTTTTATGGTTTTCTGTGAATTAGGCTTAGCAGAAATATTATACAGTCTTTTAGAATGAAATCGTTTGAGACAGCCTCATTCCCTGTAGTTATATAAGAGAAGCACCGCCGTCATCCAAACTCCTCCTGAAACTTCATGGAAAAGTGCAATACAAATCATCTAACCTGTCTTCGTAAATAGAACACACAGCTCCTAATATGTCTACATAATTTCTCTTTCTACTGACGTTTTGAAGCTCCGAATTAAGTCAAATCTTTTAAACTTCTTATGTATAACTTTAGAAAAATACTAAATAATCATTCAGACAATTACTGACAACCTTTTTACAAAATTATAATATCTTTAAAGATTTTATTACTGTCAGAAATACCAACACTTTTTACAACATGCTGAAAAACATTAAAATCGTGCTATTTCGTCAGAACATCGACTTTTATCATAGTATCTTCATAATTAAGATTTCAGATCACTGTGGACCTAAAAATATATCTTATGGAATATATATATTATTATATATCTTATTATATATGTCTTCAGGCATTTATTGTATACAATCCGTGACATTATGTAAGCAGATATGTGTAAGCTTGTAAGCAAAATTTCTTACATCAACTGGGATGATTAAAATTCCAGAAGTTAGAAGCCTCACTATCATACCTCCCTTGCGTGTTTCATAGATTACATCAAGTATCTTTAGATGGGTTTCTGTATCACTGTTCTGTACGTAGCGCCATTTTGTGGTGGGAAGTATTTAAAAAGACAATTTTTGCCATAAATAATAAGTTTGTAGCCAAATCTTTAATCATGACGCTCTTTACAACATTGTGAGAACTTTTCAAAAGTTATATCAAGATATTAACTTGTACTCTGGAATTGGTCTTTATACTTATAATACGGAATTTCTGACGTCTTCTCTATTTTAAATGGAATTTCTTCGAGGTCACTGATATTGTTAGATTTTTCAATATTTCCACGCTTTGGCCGAGAATTCAAATCATTATTTGGCAACGCCTGTTCATACGTCTGCCCTTAATATTCACAGTTTTCACATGTATGAGCAACTAATTTATTTTATGGAAATAATTTCAGGCATTGTCCTTCTTACTTCACTCATGACTTCAGTTTTTGCGATAAAAAGTATTTCTCCTAGAATCACAGCAAAAAATTAAATTTATATTTTTTTATTATTTATGAAACTCTAGTCGTTTTCATCAACACTAGAATAAGATAGGTTCTTCTTTACTATTCAACAAGTTTCAGGTTATAAGGTATATCTCCCACATTCTTAGCGTGCCTTCGTGGTGTAATGGTCAGCACACTGAGCCGGTATTTCAGAGATCCGTGGTTCGATTCCCGGCGATGGCGTTGCATATTTTTCATGTCTCCTGCAACTAAATAACCTAATGTCTCTACAGTGGCGCCCGAACTAAAAGGGTTGTGGATTATGACTCTCCACACCCAGGATTGGGCGACTAGGTCCCCTAAAACCCTAGTCGCCTTTTAAAAACGGGAGTATATAAGGTATATCTCCCACATTCTTAGCGTGCCTTCGTGGTGTAATGGTCAGCACACTGAGCCGGTATTTCAGAGGTCCGTGGTTCGATTCCCGGCGAAGGCGTTGCATATTTTTCATGTCTCCTGCAACTAAATAACCTAATGTCTCTACAAGGTATATTTCTTAGATTTATCCTTCATAGAATGTCACTTTAACATTAGAGATTCGCAAACTCATTATCCTGAGTTCTTTAGGAGTCTCCTTGCTTTTCTTAGCATATCTACATCTATTTTATCATTAAATGCAATTTAGCACTGTAGTTATAACGTAAACTTTTCTAGCTTAAAACATGTGTGTACACTAATTTAAAAAACACGATGAACGAGTTTGCATTAATTTAAAATAAAATTCAAGTTAATTTCAACTGTGAATATTTTATTATTAATAACGAATTTTATTCAAGGTATTCTATTGAAATAAATTATGCCTCACTACTTCAAATTAAATTTTTCTAAGTCATCACTTTTGAAATCCTAAAACTATTTATGTAATTCACAAAATTTAAGTATTATTGTAATCTATGACGTAGTTTGCCTTTTAATTTCCCTTTATAGTATACTTATAAAACGTCCTAGGCTAAGTTCACATTTCATCTTTATATATTTGATGAAGTATATCTCATAAGCAATGTGAAGTTCTCAATTCTTTACTTTTCTGCTAAATCTTTTAAAAGAAAATATTTATAAGCAAACCTAAAATTCCTTATGTTATTAAAATTAAGGTAATATTTCGGGGTGCTTGCTAAATTAATATTAATTTAGAGTTTCAAAAATGCTCTTTAAACTTCTTTATTAGCCTATTGATTTTTTTAAATGCGTTATGCCTTGTGAAAACATCTGAACAATAAATTTAATCAAAAAATTTAATATTTTGCAAATACCGTTAAATAGCATTTTGTGAAAATTATTAAGTATTGTTTTCCATATACTTCAAAAAACCTATTAAAAATTGGAACAAATCGTTTTGCAAAGACTTGTTTTCTTTTTTTTTTCTATGCTGAAAATTGATAATTTTATTTCCTAGTCAAAATCAGTTATTTATTTCTAATTCTGTCATATGAACTACTTAATGTACATGTTAATAATACTTACAGACACGTTATTTTTACCTCGTCAAAAATGTTCTTCTAAATTAGGAGAATTTTGAAAAAAATTGTTCTTGAGTATTTAACTACTGTGCAACCAGAACTTTCCTTAACAATAAAGAATAAAATTTCGATGATTGACCGTTACTTTTATTTGCAGTTAATGTTTTAATTCTCCTTACAGAATTCATGTCGGAATTTTAAAATGATAATTTTGGTAATCTTATTAAAATAGTCTTTAGCAGCAAATATATATTTTATTAACAAATGTGTAACATCTTATTCATCATATGCATATGCGTTGAAAATATTTATATTCAAACTGATTTCTTTTGTCAGTATGACAGAAAGAATTTTAAAGCCCAGATTCTTTCAATGATGCAGTTTTTTTTAATTTCACACAAAAATGAGAAACATTTTTCTAAAGATATGAGAAATATTTGCAAGAAACTTCTCCGTTAACATTATTTCCAAGTTTGCATTTAAAAACATAAGCCTTCAGAAGCACGTCAGAAAGTTTCCTTTATTAAATTACTTATAACTTTTTTTATTTTGTTTAAACTGATTAATAATAATAAAAAACAAATATAAAAAATAAAATAAAATCTGAATTTTTATATTACGTTATAAAGGGCGTTTTTTAAAATTTTGTGTGTTACCTTTATTTATTAAATATCATGTCTTTCACACTTAAACCATAAAATTCAGTTCAACAGCACTATCACAAAATATTTAAAAACAACATATCTTTAGAATTTCTGATACACAGTCTAGCGCTGAAGATAAATTTTTTTTTTCGTACAGTGTTGCCATTGCTCGCTTTGGAACCGTTGAGTTTGTTAATTAAAAATTCGTTAATGTTTTATAAAATGCGAAATAGATTATAAAACAAATTCCAAATTTGGGCTTCCAGATGCCTACATTCGAGTGAAGGACTTCGTTATTGAATTTTCGATGTCTCTAGGTACTGTTGTTTTTTAAACATACATACATTCATGCACATTCTTCATTATTTAATTTCTTTAAATATAAGGTTGGGCTCTAATAATTGGTTGCAAGAATTTGAAAAATGAAACGCTGTTTTATAGTGTACGATGCAAAATGTCAAAACTAAATTAATAGTCCTTCTGAACAAACTGTCCCTTTGGGCTAAAACTGTACGCAAACCAGTGCATTGATCCGATTTGATTGTTTCCACTAATCAAAAAAAGAGCTGCAGAAACGATATTTGATGACACTCTAATAATTATGTTATGATTACCCTTTTACATTGCAATGATTCTTTTCTAACTATAACATTGAATGAATTTGAAAAGATGATTAAAGCTTTTCAGCTTTATTCATTTTCCTATAGTATCTGCATCATTCTGTTTCTTCAAAGTAGTAGTGAAAAGAATGTATTATTGAAACGAATGACATTCCGAGTTTCTGGCAAATTGATTAGTTAGTTAATAACTGTGATGTTTATAATATATATTAATACCATTAAGTGGCCTATACTCTCCTAGCTGATTATATTTTGAAAATAAAATGTTATAAAAAGTTATTTTAAGCTTTCTTCCTTCCATCCTTGAAAGCCTTTAAAAATATCTCTTTCGTCTCTACAGCAATATGAAGTGCTTGAAGTGTGTCCTAAAGTGCTGTATCAGGTGGAACTTGGCCGCCAAAGTCTCGAGCAGTTATTCGGTTTTAGCGTAGAGGCAGAGCTGGTGGAAAATGTAGATCACCAAGACGAGCTCTGCGTCTACGTCAGCAGAGTGGAAGAGGGCAGTGTAGCTTATCAACAAGGTAGGACTTTGATACGTTTCTAGAAAAAGTACGAAAGCTTTTAATTTACATTCTAGTTAAATGTTATTATTAATTCAGAAAAATTATTTATAAAGCTACGTCTTCGATGATACAATACTTTTCAATATGTTTCTGCTCTACTGAAGAATGATATAAAACGCATTCTGTTCATGTGAATTTTCCATGCTTTTCATTACTAATTTAGGTCATTAATGGCATTTATGACACTAATACGTGAAGTTTCATTATCATTACACAGATGGAGTTTCTGGGCGTTTTCAGGGAAATACCTAGAAGTCGCATAATCACCTTCTATAGACGCTGAACACTTAGGCACTAAGTATTTAAAATTTTATAGACGGAAATAGAGTTACATGCATCTCAGAAGATTTCATATACATCTATAAAATAGCAGTGAACCAATAGCTCACCTAAACTCATCTGATGTAATCAAAATGCTCTGTTTTTTATTCTCGTCCGGTTTATAATAAGAGTATCACAAATCCTGTCATTTGTCTGCTTCAAGAAGCATTTCTATGAACTACTTGACTCCTGTAAAAGGTACCTTTGTAGTTAATCTTGCTAAATAATCCAAAACGGATATTTCTGATACCTTTTTTCCAGTTTCATAAAATTTCCTCATTCGTATTTATATAATTTGAAGCTAATCTGTCTTTCATTTTTCTTTGCATCATTATCATCTAGTAGAAGAATTTTATTATACCCTTTAGATTCTCAACTAAAATGAATAACTTCTTTTAAAATTTGTGTTTCTGTTCTAATATGAAACATCCTTTTGTTAAGGTTTAATGAAAGGAGACGAGATCATGGTGATCAATGGTGCCATCGTCAGCGATTTGGATATGATGTACATCGAAAGCATCTTACAAGAAGAGCAATCTCTTTGTATGATGATGAGATCATCGAGGACTGAGCCTCCAGATCTGGCCAGTGCCATGAGAACTACCACAGACGACTACATTGAATCTTTGGTATGTCCGCCCCCACCTGGAGACTCTGTTATCTCGGAGGACATGATTGGAAAACTCATAGTGCCCTCTCCTATTTGGTGCAAGGAAGGAGGCAATTTGCTCAAAACGGCACAATCCAGTAAGGAGCCGCATCTTGTCTATGTAACATTACGCCATTTTTCTTTTTTCTTGTATAAGAAAGTATAAGAAATTTTGTAATGTATCTGTAATTAATTGGAATCTAATTCATTAGTATTGGACTAACAACTAATTAGTATTGGAACGCATAAAGCTGCAAGCACTTTTGTGGAAGGAGTAAATGATCTAATGCAGGTGCTGTTCATTAAAGCAACGGAGAAAAAAAGTTCATTTTTTAAATTTAAAAAAGAGAAGAAATATTTAAATTCGAGTTTCTATATTGTAGAATCTATAAAATTATCAATTATTAAATCTCATTCAAATTGCGGGTTTCCAGTCTTAATGGAAGACAGTAAAACTTTAAGCTGTATTACGGCCTTGGTAAGTATTATCTGATAACAAACTTATTTTTATTCGTATCTGAGGATCACTTCAAACTTTGACTGATTCTCTTGTGAAGGTATTCGGATGAGTGCCATTAAGCTTTTCCTGAAAATATGTAATTAATATAAAGTTTTGTTCTATATCAGTGTTCTAGTATCATAATTTAGTTTCAGGTTCTACCAGTTAACTAGTATTTTAGAAGTCATTAAAATATTGATTAGAGAAATAAACTTGCCATTATTTTTTATTTTTTGCAATGAGAATGAGACAAAAATTAATCATGTCTAAATTTTCGTAACAGTGATGTACGCTGGGTTGTTATCAACTTTGAAAGCATGAAAATAACTTAATGTGGGATAATTTTCATTTCATTCCTTAACCACATTTGGTGGCTAATAATATGAGGTTTTACTGCAATATTTTGGTAAGTGATACTAAATTTAATAATTTCTCATTTGAATGATTCAGATAGGGCGCAGTATATTTCGTGATTCTACAGTAGATTTTCCCCTTGTGTTCAATAAATTCACGAATACTGTAATGAAATTTAAAAGCTTCTTAAACACAGTACTTTATCTAAGCTGTATTTAGTCTTACAAAATTTAGAATTATTTATAAACATTTATTATTTTAAATAATTGAGAATTTCATATCATATAGGTATATAAAATTTATTTTCAAAAGTTCTAATGTTTAATTACATCATAAAATTCTAAGGATGCTTTCTTGATCTGAAAGCATTTGTCATTAATAAACTGTAAAAATATCATTAACGGGTTTATTGGTGTTTTAAAAGTGTTTATAATTCATTACGATGTTTCGCTTTCCATAATATGCCATTAAAGGCCATTTAATAGCATTTAATTCTAAAATATTAATGTATATATAATTCTCGTCTTGATCTATGATTTCAGACAATAAATTTCATTTTCCTTCCACACGATTCAAAAGATAACGCCATATTATATTCCTTAAACTCTCAATAAGACAGACGGAAAAATAAATAAAGCGTTTGTTTCTTTATTTTAGGTTCAATAGAAAGATCTCCAGAAACATCTGGTCGGCCGACTCCATCTCCTGTTCCAAACGCAGATACATCTGCTCTTTCCGTAGATCAGATCGATAGTATCTTGAAGGTAATTGAAGATTCATGCAAAAAGGTAAAGGTGAATCTTTGCCATATGGTCATTTGTGTACATTTTATTTATTTGACTGTAAGAAAAGGGAATATTTCTTTCTGGTTTCAAATTTTCATTGTAATACCGTTTATAAATCACAAAATATTGTTAAAACACTTCTGAATTTTAAAACCATATTCTTTTTTGTGAAGAAAAAGCTGACAAAAGTTTGGAATCTTATTAAGTTAAATATGGAAAAAGCATTAAGCGATTAGAATAACTTTTTTCATCTAAAATAATAAAATAATAATTAAACAGTATAACAGTAAGTTAATACTATTAACTATAGTAAAATTAATTAAGGTTGGTAGGTCTCGTGTCCTTTGCGAAGTCAAATGGATCCATGCATGAAAATCACTGCTTTTGCTAGTTCCACAATCTTTTCACTATACAGTTCTCCCTGGATAGGAAATTCCCCCAAGCTTTGCAGAGCTGCAAGTATTGCCGGACAGGTGAAAAGGTGTTCTAGAGGAAGCTCTGTTCCGAGGCAGTGTCCACAATTTCTCTATGATCTGGTACCATCTTCATTAATTTGCATTCCTCTAAAATGGCTGGTTCTCAGACTAGTGATGGTTTTTGTGATACTGTGTTTGCATCAATCTCACAAATCTGATGGTCTTTCGTAATAGATTTCTCTTTGCAATGGCATTAGCATCTTCAAGGGTGCTAAGGGTGACGGATATCTTCAAGGGTGCTAAGGGTGACCGGCATCTTCAAGGGATTATCTGTCAATGGCATTAGCATCTTCAAGGATGACGGATATTGAGTTGTTGAGATTTCTTGCCCTTTTAGCCAATTCATCACCTGCCTCGTTTCCAACATGTGCAGGTATATATTACATAATGCATGTCTTTCCCATATGGTTGATTGTTTCTAGGTGTTGGTGTACATCCTGGGTGAGACTTGAATGCCCTTGCAGTATTACCTCAACAACAGCACAAAGACCTCACAGAAAATTACTAGTACGCTGGTTTTATCATTATCATTTAAGTGGTCGTAAATTCTCGGGGCCTCCTGGATTGCTCTTAATTCACCTGTGAAGTTGGAAGTGATGTTGCCTACTCCATGACTTTGGAGTATAGTTGCTGATGTGCGATGCAGTAATGTGAATACCGGCTCCACCCTGCTGGATAGTCACATCTGATGAACCATCTGTGTAAATTTTTACCAAATCAGCTCTCAAAAACACTCAATTTTTCGAGTATCTTTTGCCTTTATAACAGCTCCAGTTTCCTTTTTTGTACAATGTTCCACCAGAACGAGATTTATTTTGGTGTTTATGGGGATGTAAGAAGGCAGGTTAGGCTTTTGAAGGACAATGTAGGTGTAATGTTTGAGAGCAATTTTTCTCTGATCTCATTGTCGTATTTCAGAGCAGACGATCCTTTAAGTCTTGCCCTGTTATTCCAAAAGTCCTGTTGGAGATGTGCCTCTTGTGTCGGCTCCTGGTCTTGTTTGTAAACTTGAATGATTAATTAAGGTTAATTAATGTAGTAAATCTTATAATAAAGATTAGTAATATAATAACCATTAGATTGTAGAATAATAAAATGTAATAATGATAATAGCTGTATTAAAACAAAAGGAACTAACTATCAAGAAGAAGTATTTATAATTTGTAAAAACAAAACCTTCAACTGCGATTTCTGAACGATTTTTTAACTTTTTCCATAGAAAGTTTCCTCAAGTCTTTAGTGTTAGCGCAAATACCGAATTCATTTTAAATAGTTTTTGATTTTTTTCATTAAAATAAGCGTAATAATTTTGAATAGAATTTAAACTTCGATCAACTCTTTTGATTTTAAAAAAGGAATTGATAATAAGTACGTGAGAAAGGCGTTTTTCTCGACGCTTTTTCTCAAACAGTTTTCATATTATAATTGAATACTACAACTGTACTATCTATAGCTTAAAGTCAATTATATTGCGTAATTTATTATCTCATTATTAGAAATTATATTTACGATATGAAATGAAACGCTTTATTCAATACATACCATTTTTTTTAAATATTCTTAAACATATTTATTTTAAAATATGCATTAAGTGTGTTAATTAAATTATTTAATTTAAATAATGAACCGAGAGAAATATTCAATTCGGAAGCTCAAAAGTAAACTAGATTTATAACTGTATCTACGGGATTAGGCAACGAAAAGGAGATATCCAGTTGACCCCCAAATTTTCAAAGTGCACCATAAACGTATTTTTTATTTTTGTACTTTTTTGAAAATATTTATCATGATGTCAGAGAAGATCACTTTTGACCAATGGCAGCATCATGATAAAACAGCTAATTAAAAATATTTAACGACGTAAATTTTGCAATGCTTTTTATACTTTTTTGCCAAATTAGTATTTTTAGCATGTTTGATATACTTAAAAAAATTTTTTGTACATGCAATATCTGGGAATTTTTTTGAAAATGAATACTGAATTCAGAACACATTGCAGATCTCAGTTGCTAGATAATTACAAGAGAGAACAATATCCTATTTACATTACGTTGAAAATATTAGTGAATTTTGATTTAGAGATCAACGAGTTAATTCATTAAATTATGATTCATAATTGAATAAATAAACTGAGAAAAAACTGATAATATAAGCAAATGAAGAAGGTCTCTTATGACCTTGTTAGATACATTCTTCCTTCTTGCTGCATGATTTGATGGTATAACCGGAAGCACATTCTCTGGTAATCAGAAGGTTCATAGTTCGAATCTCGGTGAGGTCATCGCACGCTTTTTCATGTTCTCTACTTGAAATAAAATGCCTAGTCATCTATAGAAATTTTTAAAAAAATGAATTGAGTTTTTAATTTGCAGCTATTGTGACATAAACGTTACAAATTAAAAATATGAATCTCTGTGACTTCACTTTAAAGCATTTTAACCAGACATAAACCTAAAATGTACTTAGACATCATTGATTTTATTTCGTGAGCATCGCGGTAACGAACTATCAGTGCATGATAATTAAATTTTATCAAACCATAAAGTAAAATAAATTGCCACTGGCAGCACAAAAAAGGTTATATGTGGACGATGAGAGTAAATGAAATATTTGAGCTTTAATCATAAGTTTATTTTTTCTTACATAGAAATTTTCAGTATAATGCAAATAAAAGAACTGTTCCTGTAATTTCGGATATTTGAAGAATTATTATCGAGGATGATTCAGTGAATGTAACGTTGCGATCTTATTTTCCATTACAATAGTTTCATTACTACACTCGCAATATCTATGAAGTTTTACACAGATTTACCCATGCCATAATTAGTCGTGCTTCTTTCGTGATAGGCCGATCATTCTTATCATTTATGATCACTTCTTTAAATCATAAATGCATTTCAAGCTCATAACTGTGAACAGTTATACGATAGCTAGTACTGTATAACTGTATTTATACGGTACTAGTTATTTTCTATTGTAAATACAAGAGCTGAAAAGATATTATGCTGAAACTGACATTTTCTGTGAGCTTCACAACTAAATGTCGCTTATTTTCATTTGTACAGCCATGTGTTACGTACGCATAACTTCTAAAACAATTTCATTTTCTCATTTTCAGCAAATATGAATTGTTAAAGACGATACAATAATAGGAAATATGTTTTCATTTGTCAATATTAAAAGCAATTACACAATTTAATGTTTTAACACTTTAATATGTAACAGTAATTTTTTATTTAATACAAAAAATTATTTGCATACACGCAAAATACACTGGTTATCACAAATTAGGGAAAAGTCACAAAAATAGCGAAAACTCCCTCAAAAATAAGCCAAACCGTGTAAAATTTGAATATGTTGCCAAGTCGGAGTAGCTGAGTAAAACTACAATATGCAAATTAGTGGCGCTGCACTCGGAATACGTCATCTGCGAGGAGCATAAAAGTCCATTTTTGAGAGCAAGGCCCCATATTTTACTGTGATGGTGACATCAGAAATCTGACATAGCCAATTCGTAACAATGACCTCCAGGCATCATTTGCCTGCAGAACTACGGAGAGCCATTGGGAGACTAGAGGGAGGTCAAAGTCAAACAGAAGTGGCCAGATGGCTAAATGGGAGTCCTTCTGTGGTTCATAGACTTTGGCGGCAATTTCAAACCACAGATTCAGCATCTAAGAGGTTCAGCCAAGGACGGCCAACAGCTACGACGAGCGCCGATGACCGATATTTGACATTATGTGCACGCAGTAATAGAACACCTACTTCGACTCTTCTTAGATTCTCCCTTGCTTCAGCCACCGAAAGGTTGGTGTCAACGTCAACTGTGCGTAAAAGGCTTCACGAAGGTGGTCTGTAAGAACGAGGCGACCAGCCATTTGCGTGCCACTCACATCACGCCATGGGAGGGACCGTTTGCAGTGATCACGATAACATGTCCACTGGACGCCTGATCAATGGAGGGCTGTTCTCTTTACAGATGAGTCCAGATTTAGTCTAGAAAGCGATAGTAGGCGTTATTTGATATTTAGAGAACGATGAACCCGTTATCATCAGTCAAACATCCGTGAAAGAGATGCATACGGAAGAGCCAGTGTCTGTGTTTGAGGTGGCATCTCTTTGGGTGGACGCACAGATTTCCACGTCTTTCCAAGGGGAATCGTGAATGCTCAGATTTATAGAGATGACATCCTTGATGCTTATTTGCGCCCGTATGCCGGGCCAATAGGTGATGCTTTCCTGTTACAGGACGACAACGCAAGACCAAACAGGGCTCGCATCGTAGAGGATTATCTTCAACAGGAAATAATTATGCGCATGGAGTGGCCAGCTCGATCCCCGGACTTGAATCCTATCGAGCACGTTTGGGATGATTTAGAGAGACGTCTAGCTGCTCTCAATCCACCCTCTCAGACCCTTGCTGCGGTTACAACTGTTTTACAAGGCTCTCGCTTCCTATGGAACTGATAGACCGCATAATTGAAAGCATCACACATCGCTGTATGTGCTGTATTGCTTCTAGAGGAGATCATATACCATATTGAAGGTACTTTTCCTATAGCAAATTGACACCTTCCATTTGTTCATTTTATACATGTGCTAATTTCTATATTACCATAATTTTCTGGTAATTTCCTTTTATGTTATTTGATACCTTACTATGTGTTGTATATTGTGGGTAAGTTTCATAAAATTCTACCTGTAACGTTTTCAGTAATCGTGATTTTTATGATTTTTCCTTAATATATGATGACCAGTGTATTATGCTGAATATGCTAAGACCTTTAACGAATACGTAAGAGTAATTTACTTTGGGCAAAATAGCTGTTAAAAAAACTATTCTTGTTTGCAGTGTAATCAAAGTTTGAATTATAAAAATCGAAAAAGGAAGTTTAACAGAATGCAATAAAGGCTTACACATCATTGCAGCACAGATTAATAACAAAATAAATCTATCGAGATTATGTTAATTTGCCGCATAACTGGATTTAAGTAGTAAATACGAGCTTGTGCTTCTGCGTTAACCTGTATATTATTTATATTTTGCATCGCTTAATTTGCCTAGAAATTGTGATTTAAAACAAAATGGTTTCCTTCATAGATTATATAAATTTAAACATATTTTTTATGCCTTACATAAAACAGAGCAATAAACGGTCGAACGACCATTCATGAAAAACAAAACAGAATTTATACCCAAAGAAATGGAAATTTTAATAATTAGTTAGAAAGCTATTCATTTAATTGTCTAAATTCTGTGCATGGCAACTCTGAGAGCAAAATATTTATTCATTAAATAGATACGCATGAAAACATCTATTCCGATTAACTATATACTTCTCAAAATGGCATAATGATAACTGGAAACTTCCACCAGAAGCTTTGCAAATATGTTGAGAATTGCCTTTGTTCTTAGTAAGTTTCAGTAAATTGTTTACCAATCCCATATGCTAGTTCAGAAGACTTTCCTTGATTATTAAATTAAATTTACGATTGTACATGATATTGGATCATTTTTAATTTTCATTCCAGACTGCGGATAGTGTGACAGAATACTGTCGTGCTCCTTTGGAAAGGCGAAGTTCCAGTATAGGAGGCGCCAGCAGTACAGGCAGCAGTGGTTCTGCTAGTATACCGTTCATCCCTTCAAGGCAGTTATCGGATGGTGAAAAATTACGGAAAGTTATTATGGAGCTCATAGACACAGAGAGAACTTATGTTAAGGTATATTTTTAAAACTTCGCTCTTCATGAATTAGTTTTTCACCTTCAGATATTTTTATTTTAATAGAACGTAACTTTTTTAAAAAAAACCAGTATTTTGAAAATAATACTTGATTCAGTTCAATTGTTTCAATATTATTATTATCTTTATTATTTAAGACCTCTTATTATACTAAATCCATGTTAGATATTTTAAGAGAAAAAAATAATAAAATTTATCAAATAAAAAATTATAAAAATATAATTAATCTTTATCTTCTAAATTCAGGATCTAGTCTTAATTCAATACTGTGCATTTTCTTGAGTAACACTTTTGTGAAATAAAGTTAATTTTCAAATCCAAATAATCAAAACGTATATAAATAAATTAAATAGCTGCATTACATTCTTCATTTGAATTACATCAAAGAAATTGCTAGATATATGAATATAAATAATCTGTCATTTAACTAGTATTAGTAACTCATATAAATTCTTTCACAAATCTAAAGCGTTCCAACAATTGTTCTATATTTACTATTCGAATGAACAGTCATCACCAGTTTCAAGTCATACAGGAAAAATTTTTTACATTTTTACGTAATAAACCATTCAAAAAATTTGGACAAACATTAATATATCCATTCAGCAAATCCTTTGTTTCGCTGATATTATCAGAAAGGATAAATATATAAAATTTTAATCAAATTCTTAACTGATAATATCAAAGTACTTAATAGATTACTGTATAGAAAAAAGAAATTTTGACAGGATATTCTGTTTAGGTTAAAATAGTATCTTTTTGTTATAATATACATCATTGTCGAAAATATGAATTTAAGAAATTTGGAAAAAGAAAATCTGAGTACTAATTGCAATATCACAGTACTGTATGCAGGCAGACAGTTTTCTAAGGTGTATAATCTTGAATACAATACCATAATTTAGTTTTAAGACAAAATCAAAGATCATAGCAGTTTGCTTATTTGTAATTTGATTATTATGGCTTTTGCCATTTGTCCTTTATTATTGCAACAAAATGAAATCTAAGCGACTTGCAACAAATTATAGAGAAGAGAATCAGTTTTCTGTTTTGGTTATAAGCATTTATAGTTTCTTTAAAAATAAGATGACACTAAAAGCAAACTTAAATATTTTTCAACTGTAATTTACTAAGGAATCGAAATATTATTTTGTTCTGGAGCTACTTTACTTTATCCTTTAATTTAGTCGTCTAAAGAAAAAAAAATCTGAAAGATTTCAGATTTTATATTACTCCCAAAAGGGCATTTTTTAACGTTTTGTGTGTTACCTTTGTTTATTAAATATCATTTTCTTCGCACTTAAAATTCAATTCAACAGCAATACCACAAAATATTTAAAATCAATCTATCTTTAAAATTTCCGATACACAGTCTAGCGCGCTGGAGATAAAAATGTTCTTTTTTTTCATACAGTTTTGCCATTGCTTACTTTGAAATCTTTGAGTTTGCTAATCAGAAATTCGTTAAAATTTTACAAAATATGAAATAGATAATAAAACAAATTCGAAATTCAAAATTAGGGCTTCCGGGTGCCCATCTTCGGGCGGAGGATTACGTTGTTCAAAATTTGATGGCTCTAGGTACCACCATTTTTTTTTCACAATGCGAGAAACATACATACATTCTTGTATACATACGTTTCTTCATTATTCAATTTCTTTAAATATAATACAGGGCGATAATATTTGGTGGCAACGATTTAAAAAGTGATTTCGCCGTTTATAGTGAAACGCCACAAAATGTCGTTTTGAAACTAATAGCCTTTCTGAGCTACCGCCACTTTGGACTAAAAATTATGATAACGGAAAAAGCGAAGTATATTGCTTTTATTCTTAATTAAAATTAGCGAAATATTCCAGTCTTTGCGTTTCATACGAAATTTTATTTGTAATTCTTCAAACGTCATTTTTGAGTTACGTCAATTTTCTTTGAGTTAGGTTACAGAAAATTTACACAATTGGTATGCTAACATTGAATTTAAATAAAATTTACTCATATGATTCGTATTTGATTAGGTATTGCATATAATCTTAAAACTTTTGTTTTATATATATATAAATATTTTGAAGTTCTTTATCATATGTACAACTATGTATACAAATTATCTTGTTTATAATATGTATATTTATTTGTAACTTTCATAAGTTGCTCCCATTTCGCCATACATTTATCTAAATCTGAATAGCATCTGTGTATTTACTACATCATAAAGCCCATGCCTTTAATGTCTAAATCCGTATTTTATAGTTGTTTCCCCATGAGTTAACATATAACAACTGAAGTGAAGAATTAAAATAGACAATACATAAAAATTTAATGCCTAAATTTAAGAAAGCGGGTTCCTTAATAATAATGCATCACAAATATAATAAACGTAATATTTAACATTATAGCCAACTGACCAGTAATGAATTTTAATTTTTGCCCGTGTTTCTCCAAATTATTTACCATCAGCAATCTTGCACATGAATGACGTTTGCTTTGATTAAAAATTTTATTTATGCTCCTCATTCCTGTATAATCACCTTCTAGCATGATTTCAGTTACACTGCACTTAAATACCTAGCGATGTGAAAACTTGTCAGCACAAACCCATAGCTCTGCATATTACCCACATAAATCAATTTTAAGAATTAAATCTTTACCACTTTTGCATGGAAGAAATACTTTCGCAGAGCATGATTTATTTTATTTTTGTTTTGCCCGACTCCGATGCAGAGCATACACTATTTATTGAAGCGAAACAAAAAGAAACATGACTGGTCTCTTGTGCTTTTCTTATTTTCTTTAAAGAAGATCTACTTGACTGTTTTGAACTCCCTTAGAAAAGCCCCATTTTTGGAAGTGTTGTATCCCTGCTATTTCTGACACCTAGTCCTTTATGTTGTTGGTGCAGCACATGAGCGACCTGGTTGATTGGTATGTGGAAGCATTAAAAAAGGTAATTCAGACCTTTCATTGCCTTCCTCCCACTCTTATACCGCTCCACATATTGTCGCATGATCAGCAATACCCTCGAATCCTATCTGCACCATCAATATAAATACAGCACTGTCTTC